>JAULKM010165683.1:0-16071 GCA_032355605.1 Rubia tinctorum | reverse complement strand
ATAATCCGTAACTGTCCCAACTCATTACCATCCCTACTCACATCATCTCTCCTTTGACTTATCCGCACCAATATGTTTCTTGCAACACCCATAATCTTACCGAGTGACCTCAACATGAAGATCATCTTCTTCACCTTCCCGACTAACAGGAGCTTTCACATCAATGCTTGGTAACGTCTCCCCTAGAAAAAAACAAGATACAATAACCACAAACACAAAATACAAAATCAATTTATTGACTTAGAAAAAAGCTTATCAGATCAACAAAAAAGAAGGGTGACAACCTCGCTTTCCCCTAGGCGTCCATATCGTGACTGAATGGGAAAACAGATCCTTCACAATGTTACTTTCTTTCTTAAACTTCTATAATTTGTCTGACTACCTATGAAAAGGCACAATATTTTTCCGCAAGGGCATAGTCTTGTCATATGTACACTTGATAAACATATATTCATCCTTCCATACCTTATAATTCCTGCAAATTTCTGTACCGGGAATGCAGGGTAAAAAGTGAACCACTCTTTATTATTCCTCACCTTTTGTAGCTAAAATAACCCTGTAAACATGTACATCTTAAATTCCTTGTCAACCCTCTTACACACTTCCACAAAACCAACAATCATGGCCACACCCCAAGGATGAAGCTGGAAAAGAGAAACAATGTGAGCCCCCTACACGCCCAGAACAAATTCCGAGATGAGTAAGGTCAACCCATACAGAACGTGGTGTTTGTAGACACCAAAATACCTAGTAGTAGGGTTCCACATTTTCTCTCCGCCCCAGGCATCTTAATATCACATCCATTAAAAAATGGATGATGTTCCCTCAAAACAACTAAATCACTCTCGATATTGACATTGTCCCCATTATCAACGGCCTGACTAGCCCCTTCTTCCCCCATTT
The DNA here is from genome assembly GCA_032355605.1 of Rubia tinctorum. Classification (NCBI taxonomy): domain Eukaryota; kingdom Viridiplantae; phylum Streptophyta; class Magnoliopsida; order Gentianales; family Rubiaceae; genus Rubia; species Rubia tinctorum. The sequence continues at coordinate 15,168 of JAULKM010165683.1, read as the reverse complement.
CGTCTTTCCCTACGACTACCTCATCATTAATACGCGTCTCACTACAGTTTCCCCACTACCATCAAAATTAGGATGTGCAGTGGAAGGCGATGACTCGGAACGCACATCTACCATGTTTAAAAAAGAAATATTTTTGGAATTAGATATCTAATGAACAACCGACCAACTTCTGATAATCCTTTTGAAAAGAGAAGAAACAAGGTAAGACCTTCTAACACGAACTAAACTTTTATAGAAACACCAAAGAATACAAACCAATAAAGTCACTTTTTTGAAAACGCGCCTTTTCGAGAAAATTAATAATTTTGCCAGTTAGGAATCAGAGCCATCACTCGTTTAAACGTGCTTCGAAATGATTACACCATATGCCTTTTCATTTATACATCAATTTCCTCCTCAATTTTTGGGACAACATTAATCCCATTTGCCAAAATCAAAGGAATATTAACCGGGTACCATAACGATATTTTTCAATTTATTTTCAAATTCCACTCAAATTTATAGACATACATTTTCTTATACCCACGAAATCATTCTCAGCTTCGCGCCCACTATGCTATTTTCTTTGTACCCAAGAAATGTATAATTTTTATAACAATCAACATTCGCTTCGTCCCAAAAATCACACCACTCACTTCACAAAAATAGCTTCTACATACTTCGCTCATCATGACTCCGTGGCTGGGGGGATGATAATCAAACTAGCATCTTCTAACTAGCATATAAATCAAAGATAAGATTTATATGTTGCTACCCTATTACTACCAATTGCTAGAAAGTAGATAGTGGTTAGTCGGGGTCGTCCACAGGGAAAAGTTTTATGAAGCAACAATATACATGTGCATCACCAAATGTGTGCTCATACAAATTGGAGATTTTGTTGGAGTAATAAACTACCAACTACGGGAAAAATAGTGAATTAACTAACATGAAAAACTAATAAACGAGTGTAAGTTGTTTCACATGTTTAGTAATTAAATTTGAACCTCGATTCCTATTCACATTTTACAAGTATGTCCTATTCTAATGCTCGATCACACATTGTCTAGAGTTTGAATCCTTTGGAATTATCACCAAACTCTCACTTCCGTGGCTACGCCCCATCAACACTCTCACCTCCTTCTTATTTAACTGGAAGTGAGCTAGCACTAACCACCTCTAGCCCTTACTTCCAAGGTTAATAAACCCGTGGACAACACACAATAAATTAAAATCGGGAGTTGCATGATACCCTAAACCTAAAGTGATTACTAATTATATACTCATCTTGTGCCACTTAGAACATTAGTACCTCACTCTTGCCCTTTAGAATTTAATCGACCTAGGAGCCACAAACCCAGACATGACCCTCAAGGCTAGCCTATAACCTCAATATGATTCAGTAAAAGAGATGATTATCGACCCAATCACCCGCAACTCATTTGTATTGGTTATAGATGATTATAATTCCATCCTTAAGCCTAATACAATTCAACAATCAACAATTATGCATAGTTGTCACTCGTAAACACAACATTCACATTGACTAATGACCAAAGCGACTAAAAGACACAATCTTTTGAGATTCAATCCCGAGTCTAGCGCTAAATTATGGCATAATCACAATTTGTATTAAGTCATAATCTTAATCATGAAAGAATCGTAAGAATTAAACACATGCAACAATGATAATCAAAGCATTAAATAGGAAGAATCTTGGAATCTCACAAATTATGCACTAAACATGTTTAGCAAATGCTCCCAAGCATAAATCTAGCCTAATCTAGAATAATCCATAACAATTAATGGATTAGACATGCTAAACATAGACAAATAAATGAAAAGAGAATATAAAATTTGAGCTCTTTACCCAAAAGTCCACCTCATTTTTTTCTAAAATAAATGATTGTATTCATTCATTGTAAAAGTTGGTTACAAAGTGTGGAATGTTATCCCATTGAGAGATTTCATCTCTACTGTTTTATGCATGTTGCTCTAGTAAGTGAGCAACGGAGTTGTCCTGACATTTAATCCATGTCAATTCTGGGAATTGATGGCTTTCAACTAATCTACTCGTGTCATCAATGATGACACCAAAGTCTGATAAGTCCTCTTTGTGGTTATTCACTGTGTTGATAACTAATTGCACATCTCCTTTTATATGATTGACTTGGATGTCCTTTTGTAAGGATGTAATTAGAACTTGTGAAGGGCAATAGATTCTGCGTGTTTCATTATATAAACCAAAGGTATGCATTCAGACACTCCATACAAGTGCTAGTTAAGGATATGGCTGCATAAAAAAAGTGTATTACAATTTCATTGCTCTGTTGACAAAGTATTATGATTTTGATTTAGTGGGTCAAATGCAACACAACACTGTCTTTGACCGAACCCAAAAGTATTTTTGTGGCATATATGACACATTGTTGAGGTTGCATTTCATGTTGTTCCTTGTGCAAGAGTTTGCTACGTTGGTACCAAAGTTCAGACAACATGATAGCTGTAATGGCCAAATCTTGGGTGCTCATTTCCATGAGGAGATCTTGAACCCAAATACTTGCATTTTGTTGCTCAAAATGAAAGATCGTGTCATTTAGGTCAGTAGAAAACCATAGTTGGTGTGCCAGAGGACAATGAAAAAATAAGTGTTGCATTGAAATGTCTTCCACTAAACAGTTTAAGTAAAACATTTCATCTTTGCATGTCTGAGCAGTAAATTAGCTGTTGATGGTAGATTATTCTTTCATAATCTTCATTGGAAGTATTTTGTCTTCGATTGTGTTGTTAGGGTCCAGATCTTCTTCCAGTGTGGAGAGGGGCCCTGAGCTACTTGACACCAGATTCCTTGCATAGGAAAATTTTGAGAAGTTAAGACCAATATTATATCTAGATTTGACCGTATATATACTGTCAATTATTGGATGCCATATTCATCTATCAGGATGCAGGGGGTCGACGCTCCATGGTAAGGATAATATAAGAGCATATTCTTCAGGGTCGAAGGTGTTCCGGATCAAGCCTATATTCCACTTAGTGCCATTTTCAGACATCAGATAGACGACATTTAGATAATCTGGAAAGTCGTCTGACAGTTATGTAGGATTCTGGTTTGCCAGTTTCGGAAGCCAAAAACCATTCTTAAGATTTGTGTCTGTCCCCAAACCAATAATCTTCTGAATACCTTTGGATAATAGATCCCTTCCCTCTAAAATAGATCTCCATGGATATGAAGGGTCCCACCCTAGTTTTTCTTCTAAGAAAGATATTGATGGAAAATATTTAGCTTTTAGAAGTCGTGCTATGGTGGAGATTGAGTTACTCAAAAGACACCACGCTTACTTTCCCAACATTGTTGTATTAATGTCCACCTCTTTATCCATTGGATAAAGGAATAATTTTATAGGGGGGAAGAGAGAGAAAATGAAAAAGTCAGCCTAAAAACCCTAGTAAAACCCGTGGCACGGACAATGCCATCAAATATGGTTTGTGCCCCAAGTCCCAGATAAGGTTCGTGCCAACAAATACGGTTCGTGCCCAAGTCCCAGGTATGGTCTGTGCCCAAGTCACAAGTACGACCTGTGCCCAAGTCTTAAGTATGGTCTTTGCTTATTTGCACGTTCCGTTCCCCGAGGCTCAATTTTGGAAATTTGAAAGCTCTGACAAATACAGTGTGTGCATATTTGTACGGTTTATTCTTCAGCTTCGAATCTTCAGTCTTCTTGGCTTCTGAAAAATACGGACTATGCCAGTTGGCATGGTCCGTGCTTCTAGGTTCGTGCATGTGGCTTTCGTCTTGACCTTTGCTTCATTCTTTCTCAATTTCTTCTCTTATTCTTTCCTAATCAAAGCAATAGTCTATCACTTGATAAGTGGCCTTCATTCTACTACCATTTGGGAATGACCTTCAGTCTACTACCATTCTTGAAAACGGCCTTCTCTGATGATCGATCTCTGACAAGTACACATATCTTCCAATAATGATCAAATCATAAAAGCAAACACACTATACAAGTAAATGCTTACAAAATGAACAAGTTAGGGTGAATAACCATAAAATATTATTCCAACCCTTATTCGGTGAAACATCTAATATACTAGCTAACTACCAAGAAAACACAATAAAAATGGGTATCAAATGTGTTAAAAAGATAGATATTACCGTCTCATCATGGTCATATGGTATATACATGACCTACATAGCCCTAGTACAGAAGTCATCTTGCTAAAACTGGCTCACTAAACACACATAGGCAAACCACACCACTTCGTTGAAAAGTAACCAATCATGAGTATGGCGGAAAGAAAACACTCACCATGATATTCTCTGCTAGGCAATGATCTAGGAGAGGGGAGCAGAGTATGTGAGCCACCGTCACATGTCCAAAGTTCTATAAATAAAGTCAGAAAATGGCAAACAAGGCAAGTGATCTCTACTCCTAAAAATACATAAGCAAGCACAAAAACTGATTTGAGCATCCGAGCTACCTCTCTGAGGACCCCCTGGGGACTTTTACTGGTACTCAAAGAGGTTGGACTCACCGTAATAAATTCCAAGAGTATCAGAAGGAATCCCCGCATCACATACATTATTTTTTTGTGAGTAGTTATTTGCGTTTTTAGTTTTGTGCCTCTTGTACTTAATTCTTATGTTATAGAACTTGTCATTTATATTATATAAATATTAATATTATGTGTATATGCTTTATGTGATTTTTGTTTTGACGTTTTCTAATTGACTGCTTTTAAACATCTTCTCATGATTTTACCGTATTAGTTATGTTGTTTAGTCATTTGTTTTTAGGTTTCCGTAGAGATGATTTGCATGTGAGAGTGGTACATTGCTAGTTTCGTGTATCAAGTATTCAATTCTTATATTTGTAAAATTTGTTCTTTTATAAAGTATAGAAAATTGTATTATTTGTATATGTGTATGTGACCGTTATTATTTTGAAGCATTTTCTCATGATTTTAATGTATTAGTATTTTCTATGAAATTTATTCATTTATTTTTCTAATTATTTTGTGTATGGTCATGGTGCGTTAAAATATTTATGTTGATAGTCTTCGTTCATTTATATTGTATAAATTATAAAATGAGAAAAGTGTTTTTATAACCTTACCTAATTCACATATATGCCAATATAAGTTTTTGATAATTGAAAGTGTAAATTTAACTCTAGAGAATTAGTGTAAGTGCAACGTGCCCATTTAGGCAGTTTAAACCCGGAATTGATTGAAAAACAATTTAACCCTTTCAAAAAAAACTAAATAACCACAAAATAGATAATGATCATATTGCCCTTAGACTCATTAATACCCCAATTTGTCTTCCATTGTTTCCATAACTCATGATTTTAACGTATTAGGATATTCTATGATATTTTAGTCATTTATTTTTATAATTATTTTGTATATGGTCATGGTGCGTTATAATATTTATGTTGATAGTCTTCGTTCATTTATATTGTATAGATTATAGTATGAGAAAAGTGTTTTATAACCTTACATAATTCACATAAGTGATAATATAACTTTTTTATAATTGAAAATGCAAATATAACTCTAGATTGTTAGTGTAAGTGCAAACGTACCCATTCAGACAGTTTAACGCCAAAATTGGTTGAAAGACAATTTTAATCCTTAAAAAAACTCAAAAACCGCAAAATAGGCAATAACCTTATTGCCCTTAGGCTCATTAATACCCCCAATTTGTCTTCCATGCCCGCCCTAACTCAACCCCGTTGTCTCCCCCCCCCCAACTCGCGGAAAACCAATCCAAACCGCACGCAACCGCCACTTACATTTGTTTCTCATATCGCCGCCATTCCAGAGGCATACTCTGACGGTGACGGAGGTGCTCCTATTAGTTCCATGAACCGGGCGTGCATATGGAGGTGTAGAATCGTAGAATAGCAATCTGGTCTACAGTAAAACCCTCGAAAATGGTAACTTCTTTGGATGGAGGGGTAAGTACAGGCGATGGGTTTGTCTTGTAAATCCGACGCATATATTCCGCGAAGGTAGGTTTAGCGTATAAGAGAAGAAATCTCTTCGTTCTATTGGCCACACTTTACCTACTGGGTTGGGAGAATGGTGCCCCATCACTGGGGGCACTAGTTGTAGGGAATTGGGGAGGGAGAGTAAGCTAGCATTTTATTGCCCTTGTGGCCTCGCTAGCAGGTAGCTAGGTTTTTAAGTTGATTTTATATGTAATAAGTTCGTGGTTTTGTATCTTCCTATGGAGAGAGGTTAGATTTGGGAGTATTTTGTTGTAACGGTTGTATGGTTTGAGGTATTTTAAAGGATGTGTTCTACCTATATGTGTTATGTTATGTTTAGTTTTCAACCACGGATACTGTGTTGCTAATGTCTGGCCTACGCGTTGATATGGGCATAACTCTGTCGGATATCTCTCATCCGTTATTTATGTACTACTAACGCACATATTTCTGTGTCTAAACAATGTTTTCTCACTACGTCCTCTATCATGCAAGTCAAGAAAAATTTATATTATGCATCAATCTATATTTATCCAAAGTGGATGTTGTATGGAGGCGTACCTTTCAGTAAACGTTCCTTAGCCATACTAGGTTTTTTTGGCCTAGAGTGCCTTAATGTTGTTGTCATAACTCCAATTTTTTGTCATGTCTAATCGCGCTATCCCATCCTTGACCAGTGATTTTTCCATTTCTCCTTTGCTTAGCTCCACCCCCTGGTTACGGGGTCTTCGTGTCATATGTTTGCCTCCAAAGGCCAATGGGTGTACAACCGAGTAACTCTGATTATCCCCCTCTGCCTAGTTGTGGGACTTTCCATCTCGTGCTAGCTCTGGTGTGTGATTGTATTATGCCATTTCCTTTGGGCTAACTTATGTGCTGTGTTTGTGTCGGACAATGATTCTGGGTCGGATTTCGGCTCTTTAGAGAGACTCAAAGGTCTGGAAAAGTCTGTTTGTTTTTATTCTGTGTGGGTGGGGTTTTGGGGTAGTTTTCAACCTTCCCCGTGATACGTCAAAACCCAAAAAGAAAAACAAACTCCACAGACGATGTCGGTGATGCAGGGGTTCATTCTAGGTGAAGATAAATCTCAGGGCCAACTGACCGAACTCCATTGGTTCAAGTTCGTACAAGATAATCCCCGGGAAAAATCTTTGACTCCCAAGTTAGTCTAAGGATCTTTAGTGGGAAAAATGTTCCAAAAATATGCCTACATTTTCTTGTGATCTCTTCTCTATTTATAAGCTCTTAGTTGTGCCATCATGGTCAGTATCATGTCTCCCTCCTTTACTAGATCGTGGCTTAATGGAGGAATTTCATAGGAGGTGGTGTTCCCGCATCTTTTTTGGGCTTTAGCTGCTTGTTTGCAAAATAGGAAAGGTTCAATCTATCTGTGGGGAAAAATGGTTGTGATGGCCCGGGCTCTAAGTTTGGGTTTTGTCAAGCTATATATATATCACATTTCCACAAGGAAAAAATTTATATTTCCTTATTAACATCCAACTTTATATGTCTATTATTTATAAAAGTAAAACAAAATTAATGATGACTCGGAGAGGGTGCAAGTAAAACGAGAACCTCCTATTGTTCAAAGTCAATACGAGAAGAGGAGTTAGAGTACATTCTAAATCACAAAACCTTAGGGATGAGCAAGCCAAGTTCTTAATTTAATGGAGAGAGATTATAAGTATTGGGCCAGACAATCCATTATGCACACATCGGCTCAACAATGGAAGCTCCCTAGGAGGCAGTCAAGTAGACAACGGTTAGGAACCGATGTCACATGACCTGTCACACGACATGTCACACGACATGTCACATCAACCGCCAAGAACCCATATAATGGGGAAATGGGACATGTTTTCGAGGTACGTACACAATTAACAATACAAACTATGAAAAATCCCTAAGAAAGACTCCGTCTATAAAGATCGTCGAAGCAGGGCCGGTCAAACACTAGCCAACTTGACTTAGGTCTAACCTGTTTACAGGTTGCGGAGGAGCTTTGGCCCAAGAGCTGATTTCAGTCTAGCTTCGGGTTCAAGGAGGACACAACATTGGTGTCGTTTGTGGGGATCGCTCGATCTTTAGCATCCGCGTAGCTCACACACCATGGAAGGACCGCTGCCAGTCAGACACCTACTCAACCAAGTGCTCATGGAGGATGTGATGCACCTGGAGGAAGAAGATATGCTAAAGCTAACAGGGGAGCGATGCAAGCTTCAGACAACTGACGAGCTGATAGGTAACTTCTAAATATTGTAAACCATCATTACCTTGCAGAGGGAAATGAAGAAGAAGATAAAGGAGATGGAAGAAAGGGAGAGGGCCAGAGAAGCAAATGTCCCGAGAAAGAATAAACACAGTCTGAAGCCAACAAAGTTGTTCCATGAACATGATGAACAAGAGATAAGCTCTCATAAAGAGAGAGAGAGAGAGAGAGAGAGATAAGGGAACTTGCCACAGCGCTTCTAAGGACAAGGATAGTAGGGCAGCGTCAGGAAGAAAGTCAGAGGTGAGGGGTACAGAGCTGCATCTGACTTTTGCAGGAGATAACTTGCACGACCCATACCAGCCCATAAAAGAAGCAGGTGAAAGGACCAAGCGGGAAGAAAGAAAGCTAGAGAGCAGATAATGGTCCTCCAGAAAAGGGGAGGTCGTCGTTCACAAAGAGAATCCGGCTCTATTCGGCAGACCCTAAGCTGAAGATACCCCCAACATGGGGCAATACAACGTGGAAGCAAACCCCGAGGACCATCTACACACGTTATCCACCAACATGGCCACCTTTGCAATACCTATGGCCATTTGGTGTAATGTGCTTGCAACCACCCTCACAACTGCTACCAGAGTCTGGTTCAAAAACATCGAGGATGAGAACATAGACATCTTTAAACAGTTGGAGAAGAAGTTTTTAGCACGCTTCATGCAAAGGAGAAAGTTCACAAAGACAAGGTCAGAGCTGTTGGCCATCAAACATAAGTCTTCAGAGTCGTTGTCGGAGTACTAGGAGAGATTCAATGATGAGGAAAATTAGGTTGAGGACAGGAGTGACCAGTTCCTCATGGATACATTCTTGAACAGCCTCAAACACGAGCTATTGTTGAGGGGTTGTGCCCTAAACCCTCCCATAACGAATGACAAGCTAATGAAGAGGGTGGAAAACTTCAGTAGGGCAGACAATGCAGATAGAAGGAGAAAGGAGGCACATTTTAGTGCAGCCACACGGAGAAGCGAAAGGGGGGAGAAAATGTAAGAAGGAAAGGGAGTCGATTCGGCCCAACAAGCTGAATTTTGACAAGAAATTCACCCCACTCATCAAGACACCGAAAGATATCTTTTTATTGGTAGCTGCCAAAAACATCCTAGAGTCAGCCAGGAAGCTGAAGACCCTTACACACATGAGGGACAAGTAGTTTTTCTGTGATTACCATGATGATCGCGTTCACAATACGAACAAATGTATGCATCTAAAGCAGGCTATTGAGAACAGCGTCCTAAGTGAAGAGATGACACATTTGGCAAAGAAGGCAGGGGCCCACAATAAGGCCATCTACCAGAAAAAGTCAGGACAAAGAAATCGCTCAGGGAGTCACCAGAAACAGAGAGAAGAGAGAACGCTGGAATAAAGGAAAGGAGTTGGCAAGAGCATAAATCAGGGAGGATAATAAAAGGTAGTGAGAAAACACGCCTACAAATGACAACGCTGGAAGGATGATTGCAGACATCTATGCCATTGCCGGAGGGAGTGCGAGAGGAATAACAAAATCACAAAGAAAGGATCGTTGCAGACAGAAGCCTCAGGCAACGGCAGCAGACAGAAGGCTGGGTGCAAATGAGGTCATAACATTTGGATTTGAAGATCCCATCCCGGACAGGCCACCAGGAGGAAACGTCATTTAATCACAGTGAAGGTAATGAAGATGAGAATACACTGAGCCCACGTGGACGAGGGAAGTTCAACATAAATCATGTATTGGCACTGTTTTGAGAAGCTAGACGAGAACACAAGGGGAAATTGAGGCCAAACAACACTTTACTAGTAGACTATGCAAACATGATGGTGTGGCCGGAAGGAACCATATACCTCCCGGTAACAGTAGGGGACAAGTGAGGAACAAGATGGTGGATATGGATTTTATCGTGGTGAAGACTAATAGCCCCTACAACATAATCTTAGGGAGACCAACTTTAGCACTATTGAAGGGGATAGTATCCACCCTGCATCTGTATCCACTAGGCAGGGAATAGCAACTGTAAAGGGGACCATCAGAAAGTAAGGGAATGCCACCAGATTTCCATAAGCAAGCGAAAGAGAAGTGCAGAAGACCAGGCTCAAGGAAGATAGTCAGCGAAACCCCAAGCAGTAGCGATGGTGGTAGGCAGAGATGATCCATCCAAGCTGGGTCCAGATGTACAAACAGTACAGCTGGAAGAGGGATTGCAGTGCAGCTTGGAGCGGCGCAACCTCCCAGGATAAAGGAGGATTTGATAAGGACGTTGTAAGAAAATGTTCGATAATTTGCATGGATGTCGAAGGATATGTCCGGTGTGCCCAAGTATATTGGGTTCCATGAACTCAAAGTGGCGCCACACCATCTTCTTGTCAAATAGAAGCAGAGACTGTTGTGCAGGGAGAGAAATAAAGCAGTTAACAACGAGGTGGAGAAACTAGTGGAAGTTGTGATATTGATGGAGATTCGATACCCAGGGTGGTTGGCTAACTCAGTCCTAGTAAAAAAGGTATGTAGAAGTTGAAGGATGTGTGTAGACTACACGGACCTGAACAAGGCCTACCCCAAAGATTGCTACCCGTTACTGGTCATTGACCAGAAGGTAGACGCTCTTACCAACTATTCAATTAAATATTTTCTTGATGCATACAAGGGATACCACCAAGTCCCTATGTTAGAAAGTATTATAGATAAGACAGCATTCATTAAGGAGAAAGAGGCATTTGGTTACAATATGATGCCTCTTGGCTGAAAAATGCGGGGCCACCTACCAAATGGCAGTGGACAAGATATTCCAGGAATAGGTGGGTAAGAACCTGGAGGTGTATGCAGACAGAATGGTGATAAAAAGCATGAAATACGACCATTTTGTAGCAGATGTGGCCCAAACGCTAAGGCGGTTCTAGAAGATAGGATGAGGTTAAACCCAGCTAAGTGCCAGTTTGGCGTTAGAGAAGGCAAGTTCTTGGGTCACATTGTGTCTAATGAGAGCCTTCGGGAAAACCTTAAGAATGTCAAGGCCATCCCGAAGATTAATTCCTCCCAGACAATAAAAGAAGTCTAAAGTCTGAACGGAAACCTCACTGTCATGAATCATTTTATGTCCAAAGCAGCAGAGGGTGCACACCCTTGCTTTAAGAAACTAAAGGGAAGTATCGACAATAAGGGATTAGTGCAGTGGGGGAAGCAGGAGGAAGAATCACTTTAGAAGTTGAAACAACACCTGAAGGAATTTCCCGTGCTAACCAGCCCACAGCCATGGGATATACTTTCATGCACATATGATAGTGGTGCTGACAAACCAACCACTAAAATTAATACTCACCAGACCTGATGCATCAGGAAGAATGGTAAATTGGATGGGGAGAGTTAGGGGAGCACATAATTGAGTACGCACCGCAGAAAGCAGTGAAATGCCAAATATTAGGACTTTTTGGTGGGAATCCTGAAGGAAGATAGAACTGAGAAAGAAGAACAATCCGCCCCAGCCAAGGGAACCTACTTGACTGGACCATACATGTGGAGCTTGCAGGTGGACGGAGCATCAGGAGTAAAGGGGGCAGGAGCAATACTAGTGGTGTTCGACTCCCAAGGAGCAGAAGTCACCTATGCCCTCCATTTTAAGTTTATGGCCTCAAATAATGAAGCAGGGTATGAAGTGTTGATTGAAGGGATAGAAATTTCTCGAAAGATGGGAGAAAAGAAGCTACACGCATATGGATACTCGATGCAAGTAGAAAATCAGTATAAAGGGCAATATTTTATGAAGGAGCCTGCCATGATTAAGTACAGAGACAGGGTCAGGGACCTCGCAGCAGAGTTTAAGGAATTTGATGTCATGATAGTTCCCCGATATCAGAATAACAGGGTTGATGCACTCAGCAAGCTGGCGCCTTTTGCGCACGCTCACCTGACTAAGTCTGTCCTGGTGGAGGAATTAGCAAAGAGATCCACGGACTTTGGAGTTGTAGTAGCTGTGCAAAATGCAGAAGAAAGCAAAATGACGCTGCTAAGAGGCTTTTTAGAGGCTGGTATTCTGCCAGCCGATGAAAAGACGGTGAAGAAACTTAAGAATAATGCCTTGCAGTACATGATAAAGAATGGTTGTTGTATAAGCGTGGATATGTGGAGCCTTGGCTTAGGTGCTCAGGGCCTACTTTTACTGAAGTGGCGCTGAGAGAGTTGTATGAGGGCAGTTGCGGTAGCCACCAGTGAGCTAGGACCCTAGCACTGAAAGCTGTTAGAGAAGGATACCACTGGCCAATGATGAAGGCAGTCACAGACAAACTGGTTAGAGGATGTCACATGTGCCAAGAACATTCCCAAGTGCCCAGGCTTTCCGCGGAGGAAATGGTTAGCATCAGGTCCGCTTGACCCTTTTCTAAGTGGGGAATTGACATAGTGGGACCCTTTCCTGGAGCTGTGGGCGGGAAGAAGTTTCTGGTGGTTGCGATAGATTACTTTACCAAGTGGGTAGAGGCAGAAGTAATAGCCACCATAACATGATAGAAGATCATGAACTTTGTGTGGAGGAACATAGTGTGCGGGTTCGGGATCCCGCATATCATGGTCAGTGATAACGGGAAGTAGTTTTCCGGTCAGTCGTTCAAGTTTTGGTGCAAGCAACTAAACATCAGGAAACATTTCACATCTGTTGCTCATCCCCAGGCGAATGGTCAAACAGAAGTGACGAACAGAACCATAATGCAAGGGCTAAAGAAAAGGCTGGGAGAAGCAAGACTGAGTGGGAAGAAGAGTGCGCAAGAGTGTTGTGGGCGTATCAAACCACGCCCCAAACGCCAATAGAAGAGTCACAATACATGCTGTGTTTCAGTACAGAGTTAATATCCCATCGGAGATAGCAGTACCCAGCATAAGGGTCGCGTCACCGTTACCGCCTGCTTACAATGACAAATATATCAAGAATAACCTGGAGGAACTGAAGGAGTAAAGGCAGAGAGCAGCTTTGAAGGAAGTTGTGTACAAGTCCTGGATAGAGCAAGACTAGAACGGCAAAGTAAGGCCCATGAGTCTTAAGCAAGAAGAACTCGCCCTCATAAAGAATGAAGCCAGCAGAGGATGGCTCTTATAAAGTTGCAGAGGTTTGGGCAAAGGAACCTACAAGATGGAGACGATGAACAAAAAAGAGGCGTCACGCACCTGAAACATGGAAAATCTCAGGAAGTACTGTGCATGATAAGGTACATGGCCCTGGGTTCATTCTAAGCTGCTAGATAGATTTTTATTTGTGTAGGGAGGGTGAAACTCCTAGAGGATCAAGTCTTTTGTAAACCAATAAAGAGTATGATCCGAGGAAATTTCACATAATACCCCTGCGACCATTATGTTTTTGGTGTATGAAATGAAATGCAGCTATTAAGTAAAAGTTCTAGCAATCAACAAAAAAGTTGAGAACAGTAAAGTACAACAGTGGCTCACAGTTAAAAAGATGTCAACACCCATATTGAAGACAAAAGGAACGAGACAAAGGAATGAGACAAAGGAACTCGTTCACAAAAGAAAGTAAAAGCATTCTTGACACGCGCAATTAGAGAAATGTTATCCAGCCATAACAGACTGGTGAAAAGCACCCCCTAGCCTTGTGAGGGCAGGGAGTTATTAGCCAACTATTTCAAGTTGATGAGAGTTTGAAGCAAATGCCACAAACTCAAAAAGGGCAAAGGCCTAAAATGATAAGGAAAAGCACCTTAGTCGAACGAGACCAGAAGCGACGGGGAAACGCAGCTCAGCCAAAGGAAGCCAGAAACGATAAAGAAAATGCATCAAAAGCAGAAAAGATTCACACAAACAAAAAAAGAGGGGGAAGAGGAACCCTAGCCACCATCAAATAAAAGAGTCGGGGAGAAAGCGTCCCCAACAATAGTTCAAAAAAGGGGGAAAAGTAAACCTAATAGTAGCATATGTCCCTTATGGGGACTTACATACATAATAGAAATAAATATAAATTGTTTGTTTGTTTGTTCATAATCATCACCATCACAAAAAGAAAAAATCAAGTTGTTGTGCTCCCCGTGCCCTCACCTAAAACCCGTTTGTCATCGCCTTCATCCTGGACCTTCTTGTCGTTCCTCTCTGCTCCTGTCCGCCTGCACAGCTCACTAGACCGCCCAGAGCCCACCAGTGGAAGAGCCCGCAGTCTGTGCCACCGAAGCATCCGGGTTCCAAACCTCGAGAAAATGACTATTCTAGTGCTACAGTGCATGTGTTTGGACGCATAGGGGGGAGGACGCATTTGTCATCAAGATTTTTTTAAATTTTTGCATGTGGAGGACGCATTTTGTAAATGCGTACTCCTTTTCCCCCATTTTTCATCAGTTTTCCATCCGTTTTAATTATCAGATTTATCAGATTTAATTAGTAGAAAAAGAAATGTAGGAGAGGACGCATTTAAAAAATGCGTCCTCGGTTTTGGTTTAATTTTTTGGAAAAATGAAATGTAAGAGGACGCATTGACAAAATGCGTCCTCGTATTTTTTTTATATTTTTTGAAATTTTCGGTAGTCAAAGTGAAGAAGAAAAATATATTCACCGAGGATTATATGTTTGTGATGTTTTATCCATTTATAATGTTAGGAAATCAAAATAATGATAATAAATTAAATTCACTGTTATGTTATTATGTTTATCAAAATAAAAATAATAGTGTATATATTATTTGTAGTATATCTGAAATTTTCACTGTTATGTTGATAAATCTAATATTCCGAAAATATCCACCATTTTCAAAATGTTTCACGCTACCTGTAAATGTGTTACTTCCTCAGTCACCGTTTAAACTGCACACTTATGATTGTCACGTTGTTCAGAAAACATGTTTGATCGTTACTATATCTAGTTATGTAAATTAATGCTATTTCGAAAATTAATATTTTAAAACTACTTGTTACGGTGAATTCAGCAATATTACTTACGTTAATATTGTTACTCATATATAT
>JAULKM010165672.1:0-16072 GCA_032355605.1 Rubia tinctorum | reverse complement strand
AGCATGAGTGAACGAAGGCGAGAGTGGGATGGTTGAAGTAGGTCGAGCAAACAGAGCCAAACCCTGTTGACTGGCTGACGGGGTCTCCGGGACCTCCTCCGAGGTGAGGGCACTTGGAGGCAAGCTGGAACTTGCACCACTATTTTCTCCCCTCCACCGCAGCCTGCGGCGGGTCCTTTTCAGAGAAGGCTCGTCATTGTAGGCGTCAGTGTCAGAGACATCTATCGCCTCCACCTGTTGATCAACGATGTCGGTTGCATCGTCGGCTTGAGAAACTGGGCGGCTGCTCCCAGCCCGGCGAGGGAGCCTCGACAGGTCCCCAAGAAAGGCAGCCACAGGAATCTTTACAAAAAAAATGATGAGTGAGTTAAGGCCATGAAACAATAACAGAAAGGAAAAGAAAACAACTGGTAGAGTTAATAACCTGGCCAAAGGTAGTTAATACCACTCAAGTCTGAGATGCCCTCGCCGGGAGAAAGGGAATCCGAGAAGAACGACAGACTAATAATACGAAGGGTGGAATCATGCAATAGGTGGTCCCACCTGACGCTCACGATTTTGAGACGAGAAATAAAGGGCTGTAAGGAAAAAATTTCAACAGTAGAAGGACGAGAACCTTTTCCCTTTCCCTTTCCCTTTCCGTTTCCGGCCCGGAAGGATGGATGACCCTCTCCTCATTCGTAGGGCCCAAGATGAGCTCCTCGTCCAAAAAGACTAACCACCTTTTCCACTCAACGCAAGTCAGAAGATATGTTAACAACTTGGCTCCATCCTGCCAAAATTTCAAAGAAACCTAGTCCGGGGGTAGCCTGGCAAAGTGACAGGGGACGCAAAACAGGGTAACAGAAGGTTGTATGCGGAGGAGACGCCACAGAACCTCAAAACCTAGGACGACCCTAACATCGTTGGGGGGAAGGTCAGTCAAGCATAGTTCATAAAATGCCAGAATGGCTTGGAAAAAGGGGAAAGCTGGAACCTAAGGCAACACTACTCGAGGGTCTCGAGGTAGACAACTACCATCCCCTCGGGCACATCTAAGACAGTCTGGCTAACCCCAGGCAGACGAGTATGCTTGCGAATATCATCAAAGAGAACATTTTAAGCATTATAGGCGGCCTCCACCACGCGAAGAGCCGCCCGGAAATCTTGGTTGGTAGTATCGCAATACGAATCAACTTTCGGGGGACCAACGGTGGAAACCGTGATAAAAAGTAAATGACCGGAAGGGAAGAAGATAGAAGAAAGGGTACCTGGAAGGGGATGCAAAAGCAGCCGGAGAACCAAAAAAACCAAGCGGGCGGAATCGCGGAGAAAAGAAACAATGGAAGGAAAATGGCGAGGAATATGGATGGGTGAAGAAAGAAAAGGGGAGATGAAAAGCGGACAAGAACAGTTAATTTCTTCGACAGACAGGGCGACAAAAAAAAGTAATGATAACCCCCTAGGGACAAAGCGAAGATCACGCAGCCACCGTATAAGAAACTGTCATAATGTGACACGGCTGACATCCGGACAGGTAGCGTAACCGTCGATAGGCGCGTTAAAGAAAGGAAGACCATACGTTGGCGGGCGTATTAAAAAAACAAAGAAGGGGTGCCAAAGCGCAACATGTATTTCCAGAGACGCTCTCTGGTCCCTGGAAGCTGTGAACTGAAGATGTCTGATGCAGCCACTAACTCGCAGGTCTATCTACCTGGCCAGGTAACTGGATAGGGGGACTTGATAATGTATGGGCTGGAGCGGCCCAATAGGTATCAAAAAGTGGAAATGAAAGGCCAACTCTCCAGGGACGCTGCCTGTCTGGCAGGGCCGTTACCTGGGAGAGAAATGAAGAAGGTACGACACGTGGGTAATGATGGGATAGCTCCAGTCCCATCAACCAGCAAATCACATATAACAAGGAAGAGTGTTAGACACGAGGAAGATTTTTATAATCAGTCTACTATTCACTTGGATACTCCTCTACATGACTCCCATAACTAACGGGATCGTCGGAGCAGGCACGGCCCTGGCCCTGACCTTGCCTGCCTGACTTTTCTCTGCTTGTCTTGTAGGATCAGGTGCATATTGGGTTGAAGGAGATCAACATCAAATATACTACAAAATTTGGTATTAACATTATCATATAGTCCCTCTGTCCCACAAAGATTTTCCTAATTTGACTTTTAGAGTCAACTGCATCAATTTTTAACTACTAATATATTTTTTTGTGAATGTAAAAAAAATTGAAAAAATATTAGTTAAAAAATATACGCTATGATGAATTTAAAACCATATCATATGCTAAAAATATTACATATATATTAAGAGAATTTATTGATTGAAGTTGATTCAGTTTAACCCTAAAAGTTAAATTAGAAAGATCATTGTGGTACAGAGGTACACCTCAACTGTCATAACTAGCTAGTCTTTTCCACAACTTTAAATTTTCTACTACCTCTGGTCCTCTATTTGTCTCCCTTATTTCTAAAAAATTTCAAAATATGTTTGACTGCCGATAATTTTAATTACATACTATAATGGATTATAAACTTTTACTTTTTTATAAATTACGCATTACGGATAATCTAGGGACATCTCACATGATATTAGTTATTGTATAATATAGAAGTTATCGATGATAAATATACTACAGAAAAAATATCTGCTAAAGGGACCATAAATATGAGAGCGATTGATATTAGCCAGGATTATTCTACAACTTGTTCTTAAGTTTATTCCTGGTTGAAATTAATCATTGTGTGCTCTGGTTTTGATGTCCTAAGACCTTATCTAAAGCGATAAAGAAACAAAAAAAATGCTCGGGATAGGAGGAATGGATAATACGCACAAAATGTAGCTCTCAGGCCTCAGCTCAACGATGCCGTTGTGGACCGGTAATCCATCCTATCACTTTATATTGACATTCTTAGAATGACATAATTTTTAAAAAATAAAATAAAATTGGTGATTGAGATTGTGTTGGGAGAAAGAAAGGTAAATTGAATAAATAAAATTAATCTAATATTTATCATAAGGAGAATGTGTCAATATAAAAAGATCATTCATAAATAATAAAAGTGTCGATATTAGAGGATCGGAAGCAGTATAATCAAAGTGGGGTCATTCAATTCTTGCTTTCATAAAAAATGACGATACCTGCACCTGCAAAACATAATCACTCTATCCATTTCAACAAAATTGATTCTTTCTTCTTCAGTTGTGCTAATTTCTAGACCCGTAGCTCAGGCAATTGGTTTAGATGTACCAAATGCCGAACATCTAAGATATTTGTAGCTCCACACCATCTCACGTGTCTATGGGGTCGGTGTGCAAAGAAGTGTCTTTAATAAAGCCTTTCTCACCGTTACACAAGTTTTGTTACAGTTTGTTAGCAATTCAGGGAACGTTTACACAAGTGCTTCATTAATCAAGTATATGGTATATTTGACACCGACCCAAATAATTAACCAAATAATTAAAGTGATAAATTGAGGTCATGTCTATGGAATTTATTTGAACTGATTTGATATGATTTGATATGATATGATTTGATCTCAACTCAACTGAACTCAATTTAATTTAAATAAATGTGTTAAAAATAGTAATGTATGACTAAATTAAGTTAAATTACAACAAATTAAATCTAATTTGAATTAAACTGAATTGACCTAATTTGAATTGAGCTTAATTTAACTAAATACATATAAGTTCTCATTAACATAGCCTAAGTGACAAAATCCCTAAATCAATAACAATTTCCTAATTATTTTGATATGATATTAATTTGTTTGTTTTATCTTCTACATTAATTTAAGAGAAAAACTCCTATGAGACCGCCTCACCATAGCAAATGGTGAGACGGGGGACCAGACTGCAATTATTAGAAATGGGGTTGTAAATGGGATCAATTTGCAATTTGCATAATATAAGGTTGAACTCGATAATTTCGGGTTATAAGATTACAATACGGGTCAATCCGTAACATGTATCCAGCTCCAGTGTCCAATTCCTATCTCTTCCTCTCTCCTGCATTGCCTACACCAATCTCAAAAATGCACCTCCACCCTTCCAGAAACTCCTACTGCAAATTCAACTGCAATTTGGTCGAAATGAGTACCTACAATATATAGTCGGTGCACGACACATCGATTTTGTACATGCGACGGAGCTAGAAATTGTTATCGGCAACCAAGGCGGTTCACTTGCAGTGAAATAGAAACATCGGCGAGCTAGAAAATTCAAACGGTGGAAAAGCTTGTGGATGTGTGAGGGAGAAAGGAGTTGCCCAAGGAAACCAGCGAATGTTAGAGAGAAAATGCATTAGAGCACCTTAATATTGGATATGTATATCTTAATTTACTGGGTGTGTGAGGAGAAGGGAGTGGTGCGGATTTTAGAATCCTAGCCTTATCAGATCTGTAATACAAATAAAAGCTTCTTAAATAGTAGCCTGGATATGTTGTGGTGGATTAAAAACCATGTGTGGATACTGGATAAACGCAGTGTGGAAGAGTTTCGTGGAACGGAAGGTCTTTAAATTTAATCTTTAAATCCATTAACAAATATCTCTTTAAATTAAATCTTTAAATCCACTAACAAATAACCTAAGAACGCGAACTACTTTGTACATTTGCTAATTAAAATTTCTAAATTATTTTTAAAAATAAAATAAAAGTCTAAGCTAAATCATTAAAACAATTAACAAACACTTCAAACACATGAACTGATTTATACATTTGCTATTTGTAACTTTTATCATCATCTTATAAAAATTTCAAATAAAGACACGATGTAACTGCATGAGTTAATGGAACGTATGAAGCAATATGTTAAGACACGATGTAACCGCATGACACATGAAGTAATGTGTTTTTATTTTTCTAGATGATTCGTCAAAGTTTAAAATTTTATTAGATAAATCTCGTTAAGAATTTTTTGGTATTTTTAAAATTTGCTACTACGTATGAAGTAATATGTTAAGGACACAATGTAACTGCATGAACATATGAAGTAATGTGTTCGTATTTTGCTAGATGATTCGTCCAAATCTGGAATTTGATTAGAAGAATCTTGTTAAAAAGCTTTTGGTATTTTTAAATTTGATGGAACTTATGAAGTAACATGTTAAATACACGATGTAACCGCATGAACATATGAAGTAATGTGTTTATATTTTGCTAGGTGATTCGTCCAAGTCTGGAATTTGATTGAGTGAATCTTGTTAAGAAGTTTTTGGTATTTTAAATTTGTTGGAACGCATGAAGTAATATGTTAAATACACAATGTAATCGCATTAACACATGAAGTAATGTGTTAATATTTAGTTAGATGATTCGTCAAAATCTGGAATTTGATTAGATGAATCTTGTTAAGAAGTTTTTTATATTTTTAAATTTCTTGGAACGTATGAAGTAATATTTTAAATACACGATGTAATCACATGAACACATGAAGTAAAGTGTATAAAAATTGTTACTATAGATAACTCATCAAATATTGTGGTATTTCATAAGATGAATGTTTTTATGAAAATTTTGATATTTTATTTCTTGCCGAAACGTATAAAAGAAGATCAAATACACGATTAAAATGCATAAACACATGAAGTGATTTGTTTTTTTATATATATTTTTATTAGGTGCATTTGTTATGAAATGTGTGAAACTGTTTTAACACCTTAGCTAGTGTGTTTATTTATAACTAAATTAATCGTGGAAGTCTTGATTTTATTAGATAAATGTTGTTATGAAGAGTTTCATATCTTAATGGTTATTGAAATGTATGAAGTAACTTGTTTTTATATACAATGTAAAGGATTAAAGATAGGAAGAAATGGCTCTATATATTTATTAATGACTAGAAAACTGATTAGGATAGTCCAACTAAATCCTAACATACAGGGACAAATTGCATAAACAGTTAATGTAATGTTTGGGAGTTTGATAAATGATGGTTCTCTTTCCTTTTTTTAAATCCCATGAAAAGTTTAAACATAAACTCAAAAAAAGTAGCAGAGATCTCCTTGTCTAATCTCTCTCTCTCTCTCTCGCACTATGAACTTCGGATCAAGTTCATTGTACATGGCGCTAATGCGCAGCCTCTCGAAGTAGGAAATCATGAGCTAATTCTACAGTGTTATTGGTAATTATTATTTGTACTACAAAAATGACCAATTATCTCATTCTAATGATTTTGTTCGTAAAACTTTTAAACTAAATCATTAAAATAATTTTCAAACACTATAAACATACAGAGTATGAACTAATTTATACTCGTACATTTTTTAAACTATATATTCTGATAAAGTTTAAACTAAGTCATTAAAATGATGAACAAACATTCATAATATATGAACTAATTTATACATTTTCTAACTATAAGTTCTATAATTATTCTCTTACAGATAATGAAAGTCAAAACAAAATCATTAAACTAGTTAACAAACACACTAAATGTATGAACTAATTAAAATATTTTCTAATTGTAAGTTGGCTCTTGTACAACCTTCAATAGCACACACCAAACCAATTGTATGTTTTGATTGCAAGTACGGCACAATTTGCTTCTCTACTCTTCTTTGACTATTTGCTTTTAGTGACTTAAAACGGTAAGATCTGCACCATTGGCTTCCCTGCAACCTTTTGCTGGTACCTACCTCAGCAACAAATCAGAAGCATGGTTTAATTGGTTCCTTCAGCAGGGTCCTGGTTTAGAGAAAACACGATGAAAATCAAGAGCATGTCCATGGCTTCTTTGTTTCCTCTCTTCAAAGGGGAATGACAGTAGCTTAGTTCCGGGGGTGATCCCATTGACATTGACATAAACAAAGCACTGAAAATCTCACACTAACAAAATACAAAACACAATATCAGATAGCAACACAAAAATAACGATGGAACCATTCCAATAACAAATGGCGGCAATATTAATTTATTTATTTGTGGAAGTGAAAATGAAATGTCCACAGTGCTACCTTTTTTGGCTTGGAGACAGCGTTAAGCAGAACAACCAAGATGACAACAGCAGAGCTGGTCTTCAACGACAGACTGAGGGAAGCAGCTCAAATAGCAGGGGTATCTCTGGTCCAACGCTTTGCCATCAAGCAGCAAACAAACATTGTAACCTCCTCCAGAACACAAGCACAAGCACTGAGCCTAGAAATGTCCATTGAACTAGAGTACAATCTGCTAGCACTCAAAATCAGTGTCACAACAGAAGAGGTGTGTCCTATGAGTGATGCAGCTGGTTCCAAAGTGTTAATTGGTGCATCAAATCTCCATGCTAAAATTGTCCCATCCCACAAAACTATATGAAAGGATTTTCAAGCAATGACCAGGTAATTATGGTTGAAATGCGCTAGATACACAAGAACGAATTGACACAAGGCAGGGGAGTGGATAAAGCTTTTCCAGAATTAAAAATCTCAATCTTCACTACACGAATAAGGAAAAATCAAATCAACTATCAATTTTATTCTGTGGAGATCAGAAAACCCATTTATTCTGTGGGTGAGATAGCAATAGAGTGCAGTGGACTGGTCAGTCAGTTACTTGCTTGCATATTCTATTGCCATTCATTTCGTCAAAATTGGGAGTGCCAAAAGCAGCTGTGTAGAAAAAATCCCTCCAAAACAATGCACAAAGATCGGCCAAATAATTAGAATGCAGTTGATGGCGTCATGCAACACTTGAAAATTACACAGAAAATTGGTAAGCTCGCATGTCCAAGCAAGGAAACCGGTGGAGACGTATGCTTTTTGACATTTCTCTGAACTTCTTGAATACACTGGTAGAAATACCTGGATGAAAGACAACCCAACATCCAATATAATATAGGAGCAGACAAGATATTAGACTAGTTCACAGAAGTAAATTAAACCAGAAGTCAAACAAACACATAAATACACAATCATAATCAAAACCTATTAAAACATAAACAAAGTAATAAGTAATGAAAACATTAAACTAAAAAAATGTAAAAATTGTAATTTAATCAATATCGATGAAGTAAATTACCGTGAACTTCTCTAGTGGCTCGACGGTATTGGATTTCGAGGCTAGGGTGAGAGGACCTACGAATAATGAAAAAAAATTGACAAAGCGGAGATAAGATTCCAAAATAACCACGTCGTAACCGCTAATCATCGATTAAAGCTATAAAACGTGAAAAGGGAGCAAAGGTACAAACCTAGATTTTGAGCACAGTGGGGAAAAGAGAAACGGAGCAGAGTGGCGGGCGATCGAAGCGAAGAAGCGGAGGACGATCGGAGCGAAGGAGTGGCGGAAGATCGGAAAGCGGCGGAGGATTGAAGCGGAGGATCGGAGCGGAGGACGATCGGAGAGGTTGAAAATGGGTATGAAAAAACTTAATGAATAAATCATTAATATTGCAATTAAGTTACTATAATTATAAAAAATTCAGAGAGGCCCCTGGTCTCATCATAAGCTTAGGTGAGACGGTCTCACCCAAGTTTTTGTATTAATTTAATATGATATATATGATGTTCCCTCTGTCTCACTAGAACTTGCACTCTTGCTTCTTAACACTATTCTCTATCAAAATTTAATCACATATTTGAATAGATATATAAACAATAATATTATCGTATATGATATTGTTCAATTTTTCGTAATAATTAGTTTTTAAATATCAACTTTTTATTTGCCGTTATGATACGTAGATAAACATATTAACGATTAAATATGCTTTTGAATGACGTGCAAATTAAAAAGTAATAGTGCTAAAGATGCCTATCATTTCCCACATTTATTTAATATGATATCACATTCATTGCATGAAAGACACCTCCCACATTATTCAATATGATATCACATTCATTGCATGAAAGACAACTCCTCGCTCCTCTTACCTCTATTTACATTCGTACTTTTTTTTTTTACAGTATTTCCTATCAAAGTTTACACATTTGAATAGATATACTCCCTCCGTCCTAACTCAAATCGCACAAAATATTTTCACGCTCATAAATAAACTTGTCTAACCGTTAATATATTTAACTATATATAATAACGGCAAACAAAAAGTTACTTTTACGAAATTATTGGTTATAATGAATCCAACAATATCACATATGATAATGTTATTGCTTATATACTACTCAAATATGCTGTGAAAATTTGATAGAGAATAGTGTTAAATAGTAAGTGTGCAATTTGAGTTGGGACAATGAACAACAATATTATCATATGTGATATTGTTCAATTCGTTATAACATATAGTTTTAAAATATTAATTTTTTATTTACTATTATTATACATGGGTAAAGATATTAATAGTCAAACATATTTCTTAAACAACATGATAATGATTACGGTGGAAATAGAGTTGGGAAGGAGGATTACTATTTATGAATTTCGGATGTACAACCAAACATATATTTGTGTATATTTATAAAATTCTAGAAAAAAACGTTTACAGTAAAAGAAATCAACAATTGAATTACCACATAAACCAAACAACGCCTTAAGTGAGCAGAAAATTTTATATGCGAGTAAATGTTGAAAATGTAATCACGAGAGAGAAGAAAATGTCCTAATTTTAGGTTAAATAAATAATCCCAATTCCCAAAGGTAGAGAGACACAAAATCTGCTTCCAGCAAATCCTACCGACTTTTCCCCCTTTTCATTACTGGCTACCGAGTTTACTACACATCTCCATACTCTTGTCCAAACTTCCCCTTCCTCCATAATATCCACACTCCATTATAAATACCACTCCTCCACTTCACCCAAACCCCTCATCTCAATCTTCTCTCATTCATTTCCCAATTCCAAAAAAAAATCCAACCACTTTCTTCAACTCAATGAGCCATGACTCGTCCTCTTAGATTCCTCCTCACCACCACCAACACCACCGCCGCCGTCAGCGGCTCGGATCCGGCGCCGTCCTTGGTGAAATCACCGGCCGCGGAGCCGCCGCAGCAAGTTTCCGCCGAATCCGACTTCGTCGTCGTCCTCGCTGCTCTGTTATGTGCTATAGTTTGCGCCGTCGGTCTGGTCGCGGTCGCTCGCTGCGCTTGGCTCCGGCGGCAAGCCACCGGCGGCGCGCGGCCCGTGGGGCAGCCGAACAAAGGCCTGAAGAAGAAGACGCTGCAGTCGCTCCCGAAGTACACCTACGGCGCCTCCGCGGCCGCCGGAAACGGCGCGGTGAATCTGCTGGAGTGCGCTATTTGTCTGGCGGAGTACGCCGACGGCGACCAGATCCGAATCCTGCCGCAGTGCGGCCACGGCTTCCACGTCGGCTGCATTGACACGTGGCTCGGCTCGCATTCCTCCTGCCCCTCGTGCAGGCAGATTTTGGTCGTTGCTCGCTGCCACAAGTGCGGGGAGTTCCCGGCGATGCCGGTGGCCGGAGCTCCGGCGGGGACTCAGGCGGTGTGTGGGCAGGACCTGCCGGCCGGAGCTTCCACGTCAGCGAATACCTTTTTACCCTAGGTAATATTAGGTCGCCGGAAAATGGAGCTGTAACTGTAAAAACTGTTTCTGGGTAGGACGGTAGAAAACCCGTGAGGAAAAGCTGCGGATCACATGTGACTGTAGTGGCATTGTAGTTGCAGAATGGAGCAGCGATAGGAACAGGGTGCCACGTGCAATGATACTCGAGGTTGAAGTGGGGACCACACGTTATTATGAGTTTTATTTATTACCGGAAATCCCATTTCTTCCACTTGCGATGAATCATGAAACTGTTGTGAACATCTGTTTCAGACAATGTTGTTATGAAATTATGGTCATTAACTCATTGCTTTTGCAGTTAAATGTGATTTATTCGTGCTGCATTTAAATACCAAACAGCGGCGGATTCTAAATATCTACCTATTTTAGTAGGATTAGTTAATAGTACATGTCCAACAATAATAATCACATATTTATTTTTTTTATGTTTGATTGTCAATATCTCTAGGCAAATAAACTAATTTCGCATAAAAGATAATATTTAGAAAATATATATTAAGATGAATTCAACAATATCTCACATGGTATATTTATTATATTTACTAATTTATATTTATAGTTTAAATCTACTTAATTTAACTTTTAAAAAGGTAAACATGTCATTATTGGTGGGACGGAGG
The DNA here is from genome assembly GCA_032355605.1 of Rubia tinctorum. Lineage (NCBI taxonomy): Eukaryota > Viridiplantae > Streptophyta > Magnoliopsida > Gentianales > Rubiaceae > Rubia > Rubia tinctorum. Next base: position 4,994 of record JAULKM010165672.1, on the reverse strand, counting down.
CAATAGTAGTTAATAGCATATTTGAAAAATAAAAATGCAGAAACTAAATAAATAAATATAAATATAAACTTTAATATAAATATAAATACTAAATAATTTGATATTAATTTATAGTAAATTTTTATATTTTAATAACATTTGATAACTCTCTAATATATTCTTTTTTACAAATGTAATAAAATAATCATTAAGTAAACTGAAAATATTACATTCAATGCATATAATTAAGTATTATAATGTAGCACATTATTTTTTTTAGATACTTTGGTCAATAATGGTTTTAGAAGTTATTTTAAAAAATTAATTAAATTGAGGAGGCTGATTTCTTGAGTCAAGTAACCATGAGTAATTTTTGTATGATGAATGAATAAAATAATAATTTATCAATTTCTATTTTTTATGAACATAAAAAATTATCTAACAATTATAGTAAATGAAGATGTAAATTTTTTATTAAAAAAAGTGAATTTTAATAGAATTAAAATTTATAGTACTGAAATTTAATATTAAATAATTAAAGTGAAATGGTGTACGACTGACACATATATTTAATATTTCCACAACTAAAAATTTAGCTATAGTATCATAATCATATGTACAATGAGCATAAAAGAATATAAAAAAATCAGAACTACATATCAAAAGTGAAATTTAGTGAAACAAGTACTTCAATATCTCACTTTAAATCCGTCATTAATTAATACTAAAAATATTAAAAATAACCGGTGTGTGATGTTTAATTTATCAAGCTAATTTGCAATTAATTTGTAAATGGTCGAACATTATATAGTTGCAATTAATTTGTAAATGGTCGAACATTATATAGTTGCAATTAATTTGTGATGTTTATAGCTATTTGGCCTATACTGCGTTATATAGTTGGGTGTAGAGGTGTTAATTTGGTTATTTGGGTCAGACTCGAGTTTGGGTCAAACGCATTCGGGTTGAAATGGGTCGGGTTGAAATAGGTCAAAATCTGTTGATTGGATCGGGTCGAAACAAGTTTGGGTTGAAACGAGTCGAAGTCTGTTGGTCGGATCGGTCGGGTTGAAATGGGTGGAAGTCTGTTGGTCGGGTCGGATCCGAAAGAAATCTAGAATAGGAAAGAAAAAAAGTTTTGAAAAATGGGTTACAGTATTAGTTACTCTAGAACATGTACTAACGTTTTCTAACATTTTAAAAAAAAATTATTTATTTAATATTTTTATATTTAGGTAAGAATAACAAAAATCATGTATTTTGAAGCAATGGATTATGGGGTAACACAATTTTGAGTCACAATGTAATATTCCAATATTGTGTAGAAGTAATCAGTGTTGGCTTTTGAGACCCTTCCGTTCACTCATATATGCTCAACCGCAAAATTCCAAATATTTTGAACTTAAACTACGCTAGGGTCAAAATTAGATTGATCCGTCAAAATTAGATTGATTATGGATAAATTTAATTGTCGGTTATTTTCCTAGTGATTATGGACCGAGTTATGTATGTTATTTCTCAGGTTAAATCGGTTACAAGTTGATTATAGGTCAGGTTGAATCGAGTTCAAGTTGAAACGTATTCCGATTGAATCATGTTTTGGTCGGAATAAGATTTCAATTTGATTCGGTCGTGTTGGATGAGAGTCCAGATTATCAGGTCATAATCGTGGGTCGAGTCAGGTTCAGGTTTGGACCCAGATTATCAGGTCATAATCGGGTTTCAGGTTGAGTTCGGGTAGAATCGGGTTTCAGGTTGAGTTCGGGTAGAATCGGGTTGTGGTTTGGACCCAGTTTATCTGGTCAGAATCGAATTTTGGGTTGAGTTCTAGTCGATTCGGGTTCGATCGAGTCGATCCGAAGTCAGAAATTCGGGTTAGAAATTGACAGTTGGAGTTGGGTGTATGGTCTAAATTACTATAATGAAAGATTCAAAGTCAAAGGGAATTGTAAGCCATTGAATTAAGAAGAAAAATGGGTTGGACTTGATGTTTCGTTTAGGTACAAATATAGTGCACACTTTCCACTATGTATGATGATTGGCTAAGAATTTCTTAAGTGAAGGGCGTGCTTCGAGTAGTTGAGATTTCGATAGTCAATTTGTTTTTATTCTTTCAAGCAACTAAAGGAAATGCCAAGTCTCCTTTTCTAGACATGTCTACAACTTTCTCTCTCTACTTCTTCCGCCCATCATCACAAATAAATACACTCATCTCAAAACCCTAGCCTGAGGGACCGCTGCCGCCACAAAATCTGGCGGTCCGACGGTCCCTTCCTCACCCTAACTGTAGTTTTTTTTCCTTTTTAGTAACTTTAGTAGTTAATTGAAATTGATTGGCGTAGAAACGATCAATCGGGTCAGAAATTTGAGGCCCGTGTTTGCGCTTTTACGCCAATCTGTCGATTGAATTATGTGGATAATGCATTCTTACAGCTGCTTATTTGATCAACCGGACACCGACGAAACAACTCAATGGACAAACACCATTTGAGTTACTCTTTGGATGTAGTCCAAATTACAATCTGTTGCGAGTATTTGGATACTTTTTTTGCCTCCTACATTACCAGATATCACGACAAGTTTGCTCCAAGGAGTCAGCGTTGTCTTTTCCTTGGGTACCCTGCCGGAAAGAAAGGATATCGCATTTATGATTTGGAATCTAGTACCTTATTAAATAGTTGTGATGCTGATTTTTATGAAGACCAGTTTTCGTACATTGTGCCATCGCCGACGCCTGACATCACCCCATCGCCGACCAGTTTCCAGACGCCGGAACACTCACCACCACCGGTTAACCCGTTCCCGCCAGAGGTGACCCCCTACTCCTGATCGCCGACTTGCCTTGCCACCGACCCACCCGATCCCAGACGCGCTGCACGCGCCGTCGCCGACCTTACCGCACGCGCCTCACTCGCTGCTAGTGTCCGGTCATGCAGCTCCGGCGCCGACTGCGGAGATCTTCCCGCATCACCACCGTCGTCGTCCGATATGGTGCCTCCTCCAATCACTTCTCCTCCGCTGCCTGGTTCATCGGATTTGTCTTCGGCGCTACCACCTGAGGATGAACTGCTCTCTGTACGACAGAGTGTTCATGATCGTTGTCCTTCTACTTACTTGTATGATTATGTCTGCTCTGTTGCTGATATTAATACCCCCCACTGCTACAATCACATCTGCGTCATCACAATCCTCAGGTGTTTTCTATCCTTTAACTGATTTTGTAAATTGCGATAAATTTTCTAGTACGCATTCTAGATTTTTGGGTGCAGTAACCTCTAGTGCAGATCCCACCACTTATTATGAGGCGTTACAGTATGCTCATTGGCGTGATGCAATGGCTGATGAGATTGATGTGCTTGAGCGAAATCAGACATGAACTTTGTCTTCACTACCTCTGCATAAAATTGCTATTGGATGCAAATGGGTGTACCGTACCAAATTCAAGTCTGATGGTACCATTGAGCGTCACAAAGCTCTTCTAGTGGTTCTTAAAAATCACTAGAAGAAAGGTATTGACTATACCGAGACATTTGCCCCTGTTGCGAAGATGAGTTTGGTTCATTTGTTTTTATCAGTAGCAGTCATTCGTGGGTGGGAACTTCACCAAATGGATGTGCATAATACTTTTCTAATGGTCACTTACACGAGGAGGTATTCATACGTCCTTCACCAGGCTATCCTGCGCCTCCTGGTTAGGTTTGTCAGCTTCAGAAATCTCTTTATGGTGTTTGCCAAGCTCCTCACAACTGGTTTGCAAAATTGGCTCATGCTTTACATTCATTTGGGTTTGTTCAGAGTAAGGTAGATTACTCTCTATTTGCTTTTACTCATGGCTTAATTTCTTTGCATGTACTTGTCTATGTGGATGATTTGGTCATTGTTGGTAGTTCTTCGTCGCTCATCTTTGAGTTCAAGAAATACTTGAGCTCTTGCTTCCATATGAAGGATCTTGGTGCACTTAAAGTATTTTTTGGGTATAGAGATTGCTAGAAGACCGGATGAGATGTTTCTTTCACAAAGATATACCCTGGATATCTTATCTGACACAGGTTTGTCGGTTTCTAAACTGACTGACTTCCCTATGGAGAAACAACATGACCTTGCGAAGGTTGAACACCCCCTTTATGATGACCCTGAGCAGTATCGGCGACTGGTGGGCCGCCTCATTTATCTGACTATTACTCGTCTGGAGCTTTGTTATTCTGTCCACACACTTGCTCAGTTTATGAAGTCACCTCGTGTTCCTCACTGGCAAGCAGCAATACGAGTTTTTCACTGCTTGAAGAGCCATCCTGGTCAAGGTTTATTTCTCTCCTCACGTAGTTCATTGCAGTTGATTGCCTATTGTGATTCCGATTGGGCTGCCTGCCCTATCATGCGTCGTTCATTGTCTGGGTAGTTTGTGATGATTGGTTATTCTCCAGTTTCATGGAAGACCAAGAAGTAACCTACAGTTTCTCGTTCTTTGGCTGAAGCAGAGTATCGTGCTATGAATATTACATGTTGTGGCTTAAGTCTTTGCTCCGTGACTTGGGTGTTGTGCATACCGCTCCTATGCGATTGTTTTGTGACAGTCAATCTGCTCTACACATTGTGGCTAATCCGGTGTTCCATGAATGTACAAATCTTATAGAGGTTGATTGTCATCTCGTCCGGGATCTTGTACAGTCTGGTGCTCTTGTTACTCATCATATTCGCACAACTGACCAATCTGCGAATTTGTTTACCAAAATTCTCGGAAGGAATCAGTTTCATTCATTGCTTGGCAAGTTGGGCATTTCGGATACTCATGCTTCAACTTGAGGAGGAGTATTAAGGAGTAGTAATATTATGTGAATATTACTTGTAATTGTAATTAGATTAGATTCCTTTTCCTTTTCTGTGTAGGCCTTTTATATCTTTATATAATGTACCACGGAGTATAAATACAAATTCACAATTATTACCCATTAAATTCTTCAACATGCTAACTAACATCGTTGCTACATGATCCAGACTGCAATTCTTTCTAATCT
>JAULKM010165663.1:0-16074 GCA_032355605.1 Rubia tinctorum | reverse complement strand
AATTGCTCCCAAGGATATGTTTAGCTACTACTAATCATACTAATTAACAAAAGCAATTCAAACATAAAATCAAAGTATAACAAAGATGAAAAGAGTAGAAATCTAGGGTTTTCATTAGAGAAAGTCGGGGAGAAGAAGTTGAAGAAGAAGAGAAAAAGTGTTGAGTATTTATAGTACAAAAATTCCAAAAAGTAAGTCTGGGCAGGTGGCCCTCGCGACAACTAGAGTGACCTGGCCTGAAACGACTTAACTCTTTGGTCTTCACGTAGTCTTCTCTTCTTCCTTTCTCCGTGTTTTCAAAAGTATTCGTAGTCTTCAAAATGGAGTCTTCAAGGTCTTCAAATCTTCGATAATTACCTTGTTTCACGGAATTCTCATTATAAGAGACAAAAGCGATAAAATCACTCTCAACTCTAATAATAGGAATTCAAGGTAAAATAGAGTCTTCAAAGCATAAAAGTCTACCAAAATGATTACAAAAAGATCCTACAATCATCATATAAAATGGACACATAAGCACTGGTGTAGACCGAGGGTCATGTACGACATCACACGTGAGAATAAGTGATGTCGCCCTGAAGAATGTTTGACATCGCCGATGCAAATGATCGACATCGCTCACTCATTCGAGTTAACTGACTATAGGGTGCTATATAGAGTAGAGTAGCTTGAGAATTTGGTTAGATAAAGTCGGTCTTCATCATCATCGGTCATACCATAAACCAACTGAGGTCGCACATATTCGGTCTTGGTTTGGGTTAAAAAGCTTTTTACCTCAATTTTTTCTTTTAAAAAATCAAGGTAAAAAATACCTTTTACCTCAGTTAAGAACCGTGGAAAAAATGGACTTTTCATTACACCACTATTAACCTCAGTTTTTTGACAAAAAATTGAGGTAAAAATTTCCCAAACACGAGGTTAAAGTCTCGGTTCTTGTTGTGAAGGCATGGAAAATACGTAATATCAAAGCAAAAGGAGTTTTTTGATTGAGTTTTTTCCAACATTATTTAGGATTCATAGAGACAATTTAGTCGCCTCAAAAAAAATTCTATACCACAAACCAAGAGTAGGATATCATGGTTTTGTAATTAAAGTTTCACTAATCCATCTTCAAATTCAAAATTTAATAAAAATCACATTCAAATTTCTGGATCCAACATGAAGTCACTCCATTGTTTTGACATGTCGAAGTCACCAGAAGTAGCAGTCAGTCACTGAATTGGTCCGGAAGCTGGAGGAAGAAGTGGCCCGGATATGAATTCTTAGAGCGTAAGACCTGAAGGTGGTTTGGATGGCTTGGTTGATGACGTTGTCTTCCGATAACTGTGCTACGGTTTCCCACTCTGACTATCAGGCTTCTGAGTTTTAAACAACACTGGACCACATGCTGACAGAACAAACAAACAAAATGCAGTTGATGAATCAAAACTTTCATTCATATAAACTTGATCAAAATCAAAATGGAAAATTAAAACTGATTGTCCTTGCTTGGACCTTTCCGCTTAGCATTTTTACAAACGTTCAAGCCATGGGCAGGCTCCGCAATAGTCTGTCTTGGAGGTGTAATAAGACATCATGAGGCTCTCCAAAGCAGCTCTTGCCCAAATCTTCAAACTGTCTGCATCTTGAAAACATAGGACGAGCAAAGGCTAAAGCAGCTCGGCTTGGATTCTTACGCATGCGTGAAGACTTTGGCAGCTTCACCTGGAACATGAAAGGGTTACAGTAAAACAAAAAAAGGATTTGAACTAAATCTAATTTTAAAATGGTTGTCGCGTAGACTATTGGGAACTTTTCTTTCATATCTCGGTTAAGAAATCAATGGTTTCATGTTTCCATGAAATTAATTGATGATAGAAGTTTCATTCAGAATAGTGGTGTGTCACTCGTGTCTGAATCGTTACATGTTAGAAGGGGCAGTGAAGAGAATTCTATGTACACTCAAAAATGTTACTTTGGGCCGATCTGTGAAATTTGGGAGATTGACTATGTCAAGATGCGGGTCTCTATTTTTAAATGTCATTAGGCGGATATTAACAAAGGTCAGTGCACCGAGGATATGTGATTCACCCTTGTGGACAAAAGTAGGGTGGGCTGGAAGGATGATCCATTCATTTTAGCATCTCAACACAAGATTTTCTATGTTAGGGACCTTGTTGATCTTAGGTGGGAGATTGTTGTCAAAAGATAATGTTCTTTTTTCATTGAGAATGAATTAGAGGAATTCATTGTATTAGAGGGAAGATGAACCATAGAAGAAGAAAGGAAAAAATGGTGGTGAAGAAGAGGAAGCACAAGTAATATATAGATCCACCCTAAGATTTTTTATCTTATCTGTTGTTCGGTTTCTTTGAAAAGTATATTTTGTACCATAGTATTCCCAAAAATATCGTAACAACATTAATCAACAAATCAGAAACCTAAAATTGACAAGTTACGATGAATAGATAATGTATTTACGTAAAGTTCAAATGGAAATCATTCTTAACAATTCATGAAAAATATAATAAGTTTAGGGTGGAACATAAAAATAATCATCATAGAATAGAGTACATATCAACATAAAAAAACTAATCCACTGCATCACAAAAAATCATTCTTCATCATCATCAAGGTCGGCCGTATCAACATAAAAAAACTAATCCACTGCATCACAGAAAATCATTCTTCATCATCATCAAGGTCGGCCGTCGATGTTCACTGGCTGAGTCGTGGGCGGGAGGTTGACACGAAGTATTGCTCATAAGCATTTTGAAAATTCTCTAGTAATTTGATCTTTGCCTTCATTGTGTAAAATCCGTTCACATCCACTCACTAGTAAAGAACCTTCTATTAAAGGTTGTCAGGGAAGGCAGTTCTACGAAAACCATCTCAAATAGCCATTTTCGATATCATAAATATGAATTCATATCCCTCTTTTAAAATTCAAGGCGGATTTTAGCTGATTTAAGGTTTTTTTTTCAATAACCGCCTTTAATTATGGTTAATTAAAGGCGGTTAAAGGTATAACCACCTTTAATTAGGTTTCAAACTTCCATTGAATATGACACTTTACGAACTCTAAATACATAGACGAATGCTTTTACTAGTTAGGAAATCATGTGATGACTATAGTAAAAAAGTGGAGATACACTTTTCAAAACTACAATCTCTTCGGCTCTAATTCCCAGTTTAGAAAAAGGATTATCGTGGATTAATGAATATGCAATAACTTTTACGAGTTCACAAAATGCCCTACATATACATAAAATAAATAATGGCCATTTCGCATAAAATGCCACAAAATCCTAAATCTATGAAGAAGAAGCTCATTTATATCCTACCCATTGTTGAATACAATGTTTTGTTCCTGGTAATTTGTCAACTGGCACATGGAAGGTTAGTTTTATCCAAATTATCTTGTTATTGATTTTCTTGAAATAATATAAGGGTGTATTTAATGCTTCATATATATATATATATATATATATATATATATATATCCATACTCAAATTTATGGTTTGACATTTGGTAGGGGTATGATTATTATTGAATGGATCCTCTTAGTTGCATTTTAATTTACTTTAGGGAAATGAATCGAGATGAACTAATTGGTAATGATCTTAGGAAATCACCGGAGTACATGACATTTGTTGAATCTTTTGTTGAGTTTGCATTTGAACATGGTTCTAAAAATGGTTCTTCGCTGGCACGATGCCCATGTAAGGATTGCAGAAATGATACGTATTTAGTGAGGAAGAAGTTACGGGAACATCTTATAATGACATGATTCTAAACTAGCTACACTCATTGGGTATAGCATGGGGAAGTTGTGGATGCCTCTCATTTAAATGAATTAGAGGAAACAATGGTGGGTGATGAATTAGATGACAACGTTGAGTTTGATGAAATGGTGGAAGATATTTCAAGGGATTTCAAAGGTAAACCAGTCTCATTACAAATTTTGATTGACGATAAAAGGATGCCTTTGTACCATGGTTCGAAGAACTCGGTCCTGGGTGCAACTCTGCGGATAATAAACCTGAAGGAAAATTTTGGATGGACATATAAGTCGGTGATCGAGGCTCTAGAGTTGTTTAGGGATTTTCTTCCCGAAGGTAATTTAAATGCAGATAGGTTGTATGGTGCAAAAGAATACTTTGCCCAATGGGATTGGAATTCCAAAATATCCATGCATGCCCAAATGATTGTATGGTGTATGGGGAGGAAGTAGACAAAGATCAAGAATCATGTCGGGTATGCGATGAGGCTTGGTACAAGTTGAAGAGAAGTGCGATTAAGATGGGTGGGGAAGTTCCATTGAAATCAAATAAGAAGATACCTGCAAAAGTCTTAGGGTACATCTCGGTTATTTCTCTGTTCAAGAAGTTGTTTGCATGTAGGGAAGATGCAAAGTTGTTGCTTTGGCATGCTGAAAGGTTCCGACTGGCGGATGATGTGATAAGACACATTTCAGACGGTGAGCAATGGAAGAAAGTCGATAATTTAAACCTCGAGTTTGTGAATGAGTCTCGATATTTGAGGTTTGGATTGTGTTCAGACGGTATGAATCCTTCTTGTAATATGTGTAGCACACATATCTCTTAGACTATAATGTTGGTCATACACAAGCTTCCTTCTTGGTTGACCATGAAACGTAAATATGTGTTTTCATCTTTGATGATACTAGGTCCAAAGTAGTTAGGTAATGATATTGATGTATCTTGCTCCTCTAGGGGAGGAATTATTGACTTTTTTTTAATGAGGGTGTTTAAGTTTATGATGGTTTGGGTGAAGATTTCTTCACTTTTAAAGCGATGTTATTTTACACAATTAATTATTTTCCTACATATGGGAATTTGTCAGGGTATTCCGTGAAAGGACACTTAACTTGTCCAATTTGAGAGAAGGACACCAATTTTTATCAATTAAAACACGGTTGTAAGACTGTTTATCAGGGGCACAAGCAATTTCTTCCCGAGAGGGCATCCATGGAGATTGGAATAAAATGGTTCGATGGGAAAGTGGAGGCTCGAGTTGCACCGGTGCCACGGTAAGGTACACAAATTTATGAAATTGTTTCCCAATGACTTTGGCAAGAACAAAAGAAAAGCCTCTGTTGAACATAGTTGGAAGAAATGCTCCATGTTTTTTAACCTACCATATTGGGAGAATTTTGATGTTAGACATTCAGGTTATGCTCATTGAAAAGAATGTTTTTGATTCTCTGGTTGGGACGTCATTAATTACCCCTGGGAAGAAAAAGGACGGATTGAAGGCTAGGCTAGATTTGGTTGAGTTGGATATTCGCAAGAATCTAGAGCCTTTGAATATCGGTGATGAATGTTATTTTCCCCCTTCTTCCTATTCAATGTCGAAATCACAGAAGAAATCTTTTTCTGAGACCCTTAGTAGTGTGAAAGTGCCCGGTGCTTACTAGTCCAACATTAGCAGTTGTGTGTCGATTCAGAAGTTGAGGGTAGGTGGCTTGAAGTCACACAATTGTCACAACCTAACGGAAAAATTGAATGTCATTACCATTCGATCTACATTGTCCTCTCATATAATATTGTGCATCATGAAGCTCTGTTTGTATTTCAAATTCATTTGTCGTAAAAGTATTAGTGTATCAAAGTTGGATTGGTTGCAATTAATTATTATTGAAGTTATGTGCCACATGGAAATGTATTTCCCTCCCTTATTTTGGGACATTATCGTCCACTAGATTGTCCACTGGGTTAGGGAGATAAAGCTATGTGGTCTAGTTTTTCTCAAATGGATGTAACCGTTCGAGAGGTACATGAAAATCTTTAAACACTTTGTGAAAAATGGGTATAGGCCAGATGCTAGCATTGTGCAATGATAAGTGACAGAAGAGGCCATTGTTTTTTGCACTGATTATATCAAGGAAGTTGAATCAGTAGGTTTTCCAATCGGTGGACACGATGGGAGGTGGGAAGGTGTAGGGGTAAGACAAGGGAAACTATTTAATCCCAGTGTGGAAGATTTAACAGCTGCCCATCTTTATGTTGTGCGCAATCACGAGGATGTAGTTCCATATATAGACATTCATATGGGTGTTATACGAGTGGGCCACCCTAAATTCAATGAGGCTCAGGTCCTCCAATTGCTTACTTGGACATTTGCGTCATGGTTGCAGGAACATGTTGATGTCGGAGAACATCCATCGAAGGTTAAATGGTTAGATCATATACCATTAGGGACCGTTCTTTAATATTTCAGCTATGACATCATAGGTTTACGTTTGCCACAAAATCAATGGATGATAAGATTGTAACTCAAAACAGTGGAGTGTCTCTTGTCTCCAAAGAGTTACACGTTGGAAGTAGGGGTGATGACAATCCGCACTATGACCTTAAGTGCTACTTTGGAAAAATTTCTGAAATTTGGGTGCTTGACTATGTTAGTATGCGTATCCCAGTGTTTAAATACCAGTGGATCGATATTAACAATGGACAGTGCATCGAGGATTTGGGCTTCACCCTAGTCGATAGAAGTTGGGTTGGATGGAAGAAGACCCCTTTATGTTGGTGTCTCAAGCGGACCAGGTTTTCTATGTCAGAGATCTGATTAATCCTCGGCGGGATATTATTGTTGAAGGGAAATGTTCTTTCGTTGAAGAAAATTACTTAGAGGAAATAATTGGGTTCGGATAACATACAACGAGTTGTGGATCGGAAGAAGTCATTTTTCTTGAGGAGGATGATAGTAGTCTTTCACAATTTTGTGGGCCGTAGTGAACATAATGAAGGAATGTGGATAGAAGGTAAGGGGAAGATCACATATAGAAAGTGAAAGTAAAAAAGGGTGGTGATCAAGAAAAGGAAATATAAGTTGTAAGTTATCTGATATCAAGTGTTAGCTTAGAGAGTTTAGAGAGTCCGTAAACTATTAGGGTTTGTACATTTTGGATGAAAATATTTTTTATATTAAACTCATTAAACTTTATGAGTTCAAAAAACATAGTCGGCTCTTCACATGTGAGCTACGAAAGGTTTCCGAGTCCGGAAACATTTTATTCGGAAAAAATGTGCGCTTATAAATTTCAAGATGAGGGCCGAAAAGAGGACACGAGCTCGGAAACTAAATTTCTGAAATATGAAATTGATTAGTACCTTCTAGTACAAAACCAAATTTCTGAGCTCGGGATAAGCTTAGTAGCTTTTTGTACAAAATGAATCATATCTTTCCAAGGTAGGAAAGAAATTTTATCCATAGAAATCAAAGAAAAGAATGTTTTTCGGACTCAGAAAAACATTCTTGTGTTTAGGTCAATTTCATTCTTCAAAATGAAATTCACTAAAAGGCCAACCTCATGGTTAATACTTCAGCATGAATTATTCAATACATTAAACAAAGAATTAACACAAAATAAAAAAGACAATTCAACATCCTTAGCTTAGAGAAGAGAAACGTCCAAATTATGAAGACTTCCAACATCTTGATGTGATAATAGAGTTCGAACATCCTCAAGGCTTCCAACAATCGAAATGTTAAAATAGACCACTTAACGAGACAAAAAATCAAAATATCCAGCAACAACAACATATCCATATATTTCCCAAAATCTACTACTCTAGCATTCTATAAGTGCTAGATTCTTTCCCCTTCATCTTGGCCCGCAATAGTTTCTTCAACTCCTTGACCAACATTCCCGTCTCTCATGACATGATCACCATCACCACCGTCATCATCTTCACTCTTCGAGAAGACCAGCTCAAAGTTAGGAGCCTTTTCATCTTTGATCAACTACAAATGAAGGCCTTGGCTTTCCATGAATGCGACATGCTGGGAATGAACGCGGCTCAACGTATGTTGCATCTCGGTCATGTCAGCATGCATGCAATCAAAGTACTTGCTCAACCGATCCTTCCAAATACTGGTAGTACCTGTCATTCAATATTGAACCATTAATTTTTGTATCGTACTTAATTAACGTCTAATCATTAAACTATTTATCACTTGCTGAAGCTGGATGACTCGACCATTTCTGTTTCCGCCTCTTGAGCCCTCTTCGCAATCTTAGCCTTTTGACCGGGTAATGTACAGAAGCACCACTTACCGCTAAATTCCTTTTTGAGCCCTTTGTGTTGGAATCAATTTTTGTAATAGTAATCCATAGGAAGACCTTTATCTTTCATAATTACGTCCACCTTTTTCAACATGGCGGTTATCCAATCACCGTAAGGAATATCTTTTTTATTACGTGGCCTTCAACACAAACGAGATAATGGAAAACTGGGGTTTATCATTCTACCCTCCATGATGCAGTAAAACATCATGAGGTTCGCAGTAGTCGGTTCGCAAGTATGGCCACCCATTGGAAAAACATTAAGGCATATCCATTCATATACGAGATGTTACTCTACGGACAAGACACTAATGTCAAAACTATCCGCCTTCCCTGCACTAGATCCTGATCTTATAATATATATTTTTCAGTCATAGCAATGGGACAAATGGAAGTAGCATTGCTTACAACAGGAAAAACATGTGTTTGATAAATATTGAGGGGACTATTGGGGCCATCGGTCCTTAATTACTCAGGGGAGGTGTAGGGGCAACCTAGGGAAGCGTTTATTGTATACGTAGTCAAAAATAAATCTTTCCCATTGACCCTAGTTACATATATGTTGTTGCTACTTTGGCCCAAATTTGCATAAAATTGTATCACTTCATCAACGTGAACAGACTCATCTATACACAATAGTTTATCTAATGTTGAGTTTTAAAATGTTCTAGCAAATACTTGGGTGCTAAAATTTCAACGTCCGACGCTAATATAGCCTTAGAAATGATAAGTTTTCTCTTCGAAAAATCAATATACCATTCCTTGGCGACTTTATTGAAGAATTTTCAAGATTCACCAATCTCCTTGATAGGGCGATGACTGAGATCACTATTCTTTGACCTAGGATTCGAGCTCTTAAAACTCATTTTCAAAGTTTGGGAGAGCTATATGGGTTTTGGAAATTTGGGAAAATATAAGATAGTGTTTTTAGTGTAAGATAGTATTTTGAAAGAACCTAGAGAGAAGGAAGAGTATTTTCTATCTCAGCCAACTCTTGAAGATGGAAAATGGGCATAAATTTAAACCCTAGTAGACAAATTTCCATATATATAGCAATAGGGAATTGGGCTATGAAAAAGGCCCAAAAAAACCCTAGCAGCCGCAATTTTTGAGGATAGTGGCAAACAACACGGTTCGTGCAAACTTATGAAAAGTGGGCCATGAGCCACAACACGGCCTGTTCACCCTCATGCAAGGCAGGACGCACGTATTGACAAGGTCCGTGCAATCTTGTGCAAGGCAGGCACACAGACCTGCACGCGTCATGGGCTTGTGCTTAGTCCGAATTTTCTAATTTGGGCATTCCGTTTTGTTTTGCGCTTCCTGTCAGCTGGATGAACTTTTTCTTAGAAAATTTGCATGGACCGTGCTATTTATCACACCCCGTGGCTTGTCTTCACTTTTGGAACTTGGAATGGCGGAGAACGTGCAAAAAGGAGCGGTTCATGCCCATACTTAGCCGTTTGGGAGTGATTTTGGACCACTAGTGTAGCGGCACGCACGAGGGTGCACGGTTCGTGTAAATTTTTAGAGGCTGTGCTAGCCACTTTGCACGGACCGTGCATGGCTGGTGTAGGCTTTGTGCACGACTTTTGCCGCTTGAATGCTTCGAATGGTTGGCACCGTCTTCCATTCTTAGCCTTCTTGAACTTTAAATCAATTTTTGCAGGCTAAACTCATCTACTACCAACCTTTGGATTCCAAACCTTCAACTACTACTATCTTCGCAAATGACCTTCAATATCTTCTACCATTCTTGCGAATTACCTTCAAATATTTTCTACCACCCTCGCAAATGGACTTCTACACAAAAATGATGAAAAAGTACCCACAAGCAACCTACTTGTAAGATCACAAAGGAAAATTAGCTTCAATTACGTTTACAAAACTCTGGATTTAGACAAGAAACCCAATAATGGTCGTTTAAACCCTTTGTCGTCTAAACCAAACTAAAACTATAAATAAACTAAAGAAAATATGAAAATAAGTGTGTTGAATGAATTGGTTAACGCATGCATAAAGGGTGCACATCAATGATGATGACAAAATTTTTTTGGATTTTTTTGGATATTTTGTCTTTTATTTGATTCATTTTTTTATCGGATATTTTATTGATATTGTATGGTACCATTATGTGTTTTGGATTACCTGGCTTTAGTCTTACCAATTTAGTTTGATTAAATTTGAGACTTGCTGTTGTGAACTTGGAATGGGACCTTTCGATTGTACATTCCATGGTTATGGCTATATTGGTTAACTGTTGTTGATTTATTAGACATGCTAGACAGTTTCGACTTCACTCGTTATTCGCACACATGATGTTGAGTTTACTAATATTTTACTGACTAACCTATGACACCGCATGAATTAATTGATTTAATTGGATTTAGGCACGGGTTTAGACTGTGGGTCATGTACGACATCGCACCTGAGAATGAGAAATATCGCCCATAAGAATGTCCGACGTTGCCGATGAAAATGATCGACATCGCTCACTCATTCGAGTTAACCGAAAATAGGGTATTATACAGAGCAAAGTAGCTTAAGAATTTGGTTAGATCGAAGTCGGTCTTCATCATCCTCATCGGTCATACCATAAACCAACCGAGGTTGCACATATTCACTTCTGGTTTGGGTTAAAAAGTTTTTTGCTTGTTTTTTCAAAAACAAATCAAGGTTAAAAATACGTTTTACCAAAGAACCGTGAAAAAAATGAACTTTTTGTTTCACCACTATTTACGTCAGTTATTTGACAAAAAATCGAGGTAAAATTTCCCAAAGCCGAGGTTAAAGTCTCGTTTCTTGTAGTGAAGGCATGGAAATTAAGTATTATCAAAGGAAAAAGTTTTTTTCATTGAGTTTTTTTCCAAGAATGTTTAGGATTCATAGAGACAATTTAGTCGCCTCAAAAACAAATTCTATACCACAACCCAAGAGTAGATATCATTGTTTTGTAACTAAAGTTTCACTAATCCATCTTCAAATACAAAATATAATAAAAATAAAATTTGAATTTCGGGATCCAACATGAAGTCACTCAATTGTTTTGACACATCAAAGTCACCAGAAGTAACAGTCAGTCACTGAATTGGTCCGGCAGCCGGAGGAAGAAGTGAAACGGATATGAATTCTTAGAGCGTAAGACCTGAACGTGGTTTGGATGGCTTGGTTGATGACGCCGTCTTCCGAGAACTGTGCTGCAGTTTCCCACTCTGACTATCAAGCTTCTGGGTTTTAATCAACACTGGACCACATGCTGACAGAACAAACAAACAAAATGCAGTTGATGAATCAAAATTTTCCTTCATATAAACTTGATCAAAATCAAATTGGAAATTTAAAACTAATTACCCTTGCTTGCACTTTTCCTCTTAGCATTTTAACGAACGTTCAAGCCATGGGTAGGCTACAAAACAATCTATCTTGAAGGTGCACTAAGGATGACATCCTGTAGATGAGGCTCGCTCAAGTAGCTCTTTCCTGAATCTTCTAACTGTCTACATCTTGCAAGGGTACGACGGGCAAAGGTTAAAGCATCTCGGCTTGGATTCTTACGCATGCGTGAAGACTTTGGCAGCTTCACCTAGAACATGAAAGGATTACAGTAGAACATAACAAAACAATGGGATTTGAACTTAATCTAATTTTACTACACGTATACCGCATAGTAAAGCAATGAATCTACTCTCCTATTACAAGAAGAAGAACAGGATTTGCAGTTAGAAACCAAAAATTAAACAAGAAATCAGGATAAAACGCTTGAATTTTTAATGTGTCTAGCAGCTCTAACCACCTTGAATTTGCAGTTAATTATAAACCAAACTAAAATAAATTAAGAATAATGATAAATCAGTTTGATATAGCTAGCAGCTCTAGTCACCTTGAATTTGATGTAAGCTAGTTGCACCAGTAGGTTCAAAGCAGAATTTTCCAAATTCCTGCAGAGCAACCTTCATTACTCTTGGTTGCCGAAAATAGGAATGCTAATGGCTTACACTACCAAACGTTGTTAAAATACAACATACCTTTTCTCAGACTCTAGCTCACACTGAACAGCTGCAATGGTTTTTTCCAAAACATTCTTCACACTAGTGCCTACCACAGTAAGGTAACTACATTAAAGAAAATAAGAACATGGAAATATTGAGTAATGGCGCAAAAGTATTCAATTGCAGCACAACCAAATACTAAAGAATCACATTAAGCCCAAACAAAAGAGCAAACTAGAAACACTGATGTATGTACCCATGAGGAAGAAGGCTAAATTTCAGAAGGTAAGCAAAAGACTGGCATAGCAAGATTGAAAGGGCAAAGGATCCAACATGTTGATGCATCTCTTCTTGAAGGCGTCTGATCTTTGTATCAATCAGCACTTCATCATCCACGGTAGGCTATTAGAAAAAAAATGTTAGGGCATTTCATTTAGAAGGACATGAAGCTCAAAGATTGAAAGTGTTACCTTGTAAATCATACCAAGGCTCTG
This sequence comes from Rubia tinctorum, assembly GCA_032355605.1. NCBI lineage: Eukaryota > Viridiplantae > Streptophyta > Magnoliopsida > Gentianales > Rubiaceae > Rubia > Rubia tinctorum. The sequence continues at coordinate 3,519 of JAULKM010165663.1, read as the reverse complement.
TAGCTTCTGCGATAACATTCCATCTTGAAGATTATGATCCTGATCACACCCAAAGAAAACATCCTGAGCATTGGATGCAACTTTTTGGCCACTTGGATCTGATGAAGTACTGCCACTACCGGATAATCTATCCATGTAATACTTGTTAAATTGCAAATCTAAATCCCCCGTGAATTTGGAAAATTCATCGTGAGTGTATCTTCAACAATTATAGTGGAGATAAACCTTTAATATAGTGGAGGAGCCCAATGCTTCGGCGTACTAGTTTCTGTTGTTCAATTAGTAGAGATCATAGAGCCTTGATTCAGGCCCTAGCAACATAAGAGCAACTAATTAAGATGCTCAAAATAGACAACACGCACACACACACACACACACACACACACACACACATATATATATATATATATTTATATTTAATTGCAATCAAATAGTACCCTTGCCATTGAAGAGCCAGCTTGTTTTAGCTTCTCAGCTGGATCCAACTTTTGATAGGACAAAGAACGAAAGACGTAAACACTAGAGAAAGAAACCAAACATGTGATTCATCAAGTGGTTATAGCATACTTTGTATTTCAGGAACATGAAATCCTCGACTGCGACAGGTTTGAAATATTTCTCCATTTTCTTCCAAAATTCATCGGAGCAAGCATGTTCTGGAGGTACATGGGAAAAATAACATAATTTTGATATGAAAAAGGATGTATTCAAATAAAGTGTGATAAACTGAATGAATACCACGTGCTTCATGAACAGAATGTGCAGCAAGCAATATGGCTTTGTGATCTGCATCATAAAGTATTTTTTATAGTTAAGTTCCAAAGCCATGAAAGTTAAAATATTTATAATTTCTTTTAATACAAACCTATGTGAAAGTGCAAATAAACCTGTACCTGTATTGTTCGAAGGCTTGTCGTTTGGATTATATTTAGCAAAAGTAGTACCTTCGAAATTGTTTTGCTTTTTGGAAGGTTCACCACTAGTTATACTGAAATAATATTTGTAATATTTTAGCAACAAAATCACTTGAAACAACCAGCAAAAACGAGATACTCGGATCTTTTTAAGACACTAGGAAAAAAGATTAACACCTCACATCTTTAATAAACTCGATTCCTATTCCACGTGCCTTTTTTGGAGTGGAATGCTCAACATTGTTTCAAAATTTAGCATCTTCTCTAGTGTTATAGGAGGATTGATCAGCTGATCCATCAATTTGGGTAGTTTCACTGGTTCTTGGTGCTAATATCATACTCACCTACAAATTCAACCATTAAAGAATCAATCAATTACGAAACTATTAGCTCACATAAAGATGGTAATATAAATATAATGAATCCATATAATCCATGCATATTCAAGGCCAATATCTGGATGATATTACTCAAGCAAGAAAACTTCAACTTCCTTTCAAAATCAGTGACAATCAAATTTTGTAGATGTCCATTTCATATTTAAGGTTTTCTCTGGTCGGGGTGGGTTAGGTGAACTGGTCTCATATTATATGAGCCTTATCCTTGATAGTTTAACCTTCTCATAAATATGTAATAAAACTGTAAATGACATCATAAGAATTGAATCCAAATTCATCAACTCTTAGATATGATCTTGAATCACTAGTGTATCAAACTTCATAAAAAGAAAAAAATTAAAAAAGAAGAGAAGAGTGCATATATAATCCTATATAATTCAAATAAGTGCAAATATGAATTTCTGATAATTGAAAGTGCAAATATAACCCTTTCCGGTAAGTTTTAGCCGAAATTTTAAAAAAACTATTTTTGCCCTTCTGGAAAATATAGTAAATTACATTATTTCCCTTAGCATCGTGAAACCCAAATATTGCCTCTGAACCTCCGTCATACCTGGTCGGGTTATATCAGCGCAATATGAAAACTTATAGGGTTATATCAGCGCATTATGAAAACTTATAGGGTTATATCAGCATATTCCTAAAACTTATAGGGTTATATTAGCACATTCATGGAAAAAATATAGGATTATAAATTGAGTTTGATGGTCCGACGTCAGTCTGGTGGTGGTAAGGGTGTAATTGTCCACCCAAATTCAACTTTTGGTCCGAGGGCATTTTTATCATTTTTAGGGAGGTCAATGGCAGTGAACACCGGATTTCTCACCAGAGGGTTATATTTTCACTTTAATCAACTTGTTGGGGATGATTTTTCAGTTTTATTTATCTGAGCATTATATTTTCACTTACCTCAAGTATAAGGGTCATGTTTGTATGTATCTCAAAAATAACTTAAAGTACACACCAGCTGCCCAAGTCATTATAATTTGGCATGTGCATCAGAAATTAATCCTTGACCTCCTATAAAGAAGTGATAGTAACAAAAAGATTTTGAAAGAAAATCATTTCAAAACAAGTTCAAGCACAAATAGTTCATCCATTGGAACTACGATTGGGCACGTTACACGATTCAGGGAAAATGTCATAGGTGAAAGGTAGGTTTTCCCGTTTATAACTCTATGAAACTGAAGCAGTAAAGAAATAAGAGAACTATGAAACAAGAAAGCGTGAATATTATCTTAGAGTATCCAACTCCGAAATTACATGTCTGCGTTAATTACCCCGATCGCCCTTGTATGTTTAGGTTCTCCAGTTTCCCTATCGAAATGAACCTCCAAAATACACCTCACCTCAACATTGTCTTGCAAATAATTATTACTTGAAAATTTTTACTGAACTATCTGCATATTATACTCTACTGAGAAATTGATCTCTTGACTTAGCCTAATCCACAACAAAAACATTATAGTTTCTCAAATTAAGAAGCACCAAATTGTGGAATAAAATTCACTTTCACCAGGGGCTCTGTGTCATGGTTAATATATTGAACCAAAACCAATCTGGTACCAGGATTATAGACCAACGATGCATCATCCAATGAGCTCTCCAGTAACTTCAAGTCGTTCAACTGAACATATTACCCATTCATAGACGGCATTGGAGAGTAAATTTTTAATGCATTATAGATCACCATCACGAGTGCCCCTATTGTGGGACTTTTTTTTGGGTCAGAATTCAACCAAACAAAAATGGTTTCTTCTAAACCACTCTAAGGGATTCCTTTAAGTTAATAATACTACTATACCATAAACTTTGTTTGTGTTACGAATATCCCTCATTTTTATTTCACTATTACATGAAATTTCCTCCCTTCAATTTTTTTTTCTCTTTCCAAGGTTTCCCCTCCCATTAGCTTAGGGGGTTGAGGAGAATCAGTTTTGAGGTAGGAAACTGCATTGTTATCTAGTCAAAAGGATAATTCATGAAGGGGTTAACCTTAAGATATAGACAAAATCAGAGAAAAGCTCTGTAAACTTTATATTGGAGAGATCTAAGACACATATCCTACTAAACTTCTTGAATTAGCTCTGTTTATCATCTCCATCTTTTACAAGGATGATGTATGTGTATTGAAACTAATAGAATATTAGATAAATTAGAATCAGGTTAAGAAAGGAATACCCTTTCTGATTGGTTTTGTACATATC
>JAULKM010165652.1:0-16074 GCA_032355605.1 Rubia tinctorum | reverse complement strand
AGCAAGTTGACTCGGGATATGAATGATGTTATTTGTTTTGATGATTCTTCTTTCACTATTTCGAACAAGTTTACTAGAGATGTTATTGACAAAGGCCATAGTGATCGTGGCTTCTATGTTTTGGATTGTGGTGGTGCTCATATATCTGATTTTGTTCCATCGAGTGCTTCTAAAGTATTTTTTGAACTTTGACATATTAGATTGGGTCATGTGCCGCACAACATCATTTCGTCTTTGAGCAAGTCTGGATGTTTGTCAGTTACTAGTTTGCTGCCAAAATCTCATTTATGTCCTGCTTGTGAGATGGCTAAAAGCAAGCGTTTTTCTTTTAGTGATAATTTAAAACGTGCACCACACATACTTGATTTAGTTCATTGTGATCTTTGGGGACCCTCACCCGTTGTCTCTCGAGCTGGCCTTCATTATTCTTTTTGGTATGATGCTTTTTCGACAGCAGTCTACATCATCAACAGGTTGCCTACCATGGTCTTATATAGTCAGTCTCCTCTTTCAGTTATCTTTAGTACTATGCCCAACTACTTCAATTTTCATCCATTTGGTTGTTAGATTTTTTTCCCTCATATTTGAGGCCCTATGCTGCACATAAATTGGCCCCTTGGAGTATCTCATGTATATTTTTGGGTTACAGTTCACAGTACAAGGGTTACCGCTGTCTTGATCCTCTCATGAAGAAGGAGTATATCACTCGCCATGCTCGATTTGATGAGTTACTTTTTCCAATTACCCGTACTGGTACTGTTATCATTGAATGTTTTTACTTTTTAGAGCCTTCATCATTTCCATCGGAGATGTTTGAGCCATCTTCTTCTTCGAAATCACCTATTATTTTGGAAGATTTAAATTTCATATTTCACGGTAGTTCAGGGTTCTTCAGAAATATGTGTGTGTCTGTCACAGGGTGACCAACAACATGATCGACACCAGCCAGTGCCGCCAGCTCAACCGCCGACACCAGCCAGTGCCGCCTACCCCCGTAGCGCGTGTGTTTCACGCGCCACCAACCCTGAAGCCACCAGCTTCGCCGACTGATCCGGCGAACCCAGCTTCATCAGCGCCGCCATCTACATCCCCTGTCTTATTGCCGACGTCAGCTGCGCGCCTTGGGATCCGTGGCATCTCAGTTGTAGGCCCCTTCTCCAGTCATCTGATGGCTACTCGTTCATGCACTTGTTCATTATGATATAAGGATTTTTTATTATGATATTTCTGGTTTATTGAGTGTTTTATTTGCAAAGATCGAGCCTCATAGTCATCACTCTGCTGCCAAGGATCCTGAATGGGTTGCTGCTATGGACTCAAAGATGGTTGTTTTTCACGCTCAACAGACGTGGGAGTTGGTTCCGCTTCCTCCACATGTTAATGTTGATGGATGTACCGTTTAAAATACAAGTATGATGGCTCTCTTGATTGTCACAAATCCAGGTTAGTTGCTCAAGGTTTTTCTCAATTACCTGGTTTTGATTATGATCATACATTTAGTCCGGTGGTGAAAGCATCTACTGTTCATACTGTTTTATCTCTTGCTGTCACTCGAAATTGGCTTTTACGACAGCTTGATGTTAAAAATGCATTTTAAAATGGTGTTCTTGATTCATCGGTTTATATGGAGCAACCTGCTGGTTGCAAAGACTCAATGCGTCCTGATTATGTATGTTGTTTATGCAATGCCATCTATGGTTTGAAACAAGATCTTCGTGCTTGGTTTCAACGTTTAAGTTTTGTTTGGTAAGCCTGGGTTTGGTATGTAGTTCTGCCGATACCTCCTTATTTGTGTTCTCACATGGTGCTTCTTTACTTCATTTGCTGGTTTATGTTGATGACATTATTCTCACTGAGAATGATGGTCATCTCATTTGGAGGTTTATTGATCCGGTTAATCAGGAATTCAAGATTATCAATCTTGGCACTTTACAGTATTTCTTGGGATTTGAGGTTGTTCGTACTTCCGATGACTTATTCCTTGGTCAGGCTAGATATTTCAAGGACAAGGGTTATATTGGCATTTTACTCTCTTTTTTCGTTATAGTCCATGTGGGGTGGTTTGAGCAAGGGTCAAAACTACATCCCCTCATTGAGTGATTCCTGAATTGTTCGTATGTAGTGGTCAGTGTTAATTGTACTAATAAATCAAATGCTCAGATAAAATATTTTTTAAAATTGACTTCAGGCATGATAACTTTATAATTAATTTAATCAATGAAATAATTTAATGGTTGTCTTCATTTATTTATTGTAATGCGATTTATATAACTTAAAAAATTAAAATGTACGGTAATGTGTAAATAATTATAATTTAACTCTATATTATTGAAACGATATTTTATATTTTTGGTCTTATCGTTTAACGTGAACTATTCTACCTTAAAATGATGGATTTTTTTTTGGGAAAGACGGTCTTTATATAGGTTTATGAAAATACAGAGTTTAATTATAATAATAAAAGGTAAAGTCTTTGTTGCATTATCAAAATTTTATTATGCAACGTGTAGTAGTTATAAATTTTATAACCCGGTTCATACAACTCGAAATTTTTATCTTAATTTCTTCTAATTTACACTTTAAACTTTGGTCTTTCCATGACTTATGGAAAGACCGTCTTTCAAGAGACGGACTCTTCTGCTTTGAAAAAAAATGATGTATTTCGTTAAAGGTAAATAGAGTACTTACGTAACTTGTACTTTTTTACACCGTATTCTATTGAAATGTGATAAATGATAACATAATTAAATAGATATATGGACAACTATATTATCGTATACAATATTCTTAAATTCATCTAGTTTCGAAATATCAACTCTTTATTTGTCGTTAATATACGTACGCAAACATATTTTTTGAACATCGTGATAATGATTGTGGTGTCAGTTCAGTTGGAATGAAGGGAATACGTTTTTTTGCCAAGCTATGGGTCTAATGTACTCCCTCCGTCCCAATCAAATTTGCACATACTTTTTTCACAGTCTCCAGTAAATATGTTTGATTGTAAATATGTGTAGTTACAGACAATAACGGTGCATAAAAATCAACATTTAGAAACTACATGTTACAAAGAATCTAACAATATTTCATTGTTCATATATCTATTCAAATATGTGGTCAAAAGTTCGACAATTTTGACTAACTTTTTTTTTGTGTGCAGATTTGGTCGGCACGGGGAGAGGACCACTATTCTTGGACAACTTTTTCTATTTTTTAAAAATAAAATAGTGTTCGTCATTCTCATTATTAATTTGAAAATTGTTAAATCATGGTGCCATATTGGACATTTTTTTAATGTAGTGAACCAAACAAATTCATTATTTGTTGCATGTTGGTGGGATTAATTGATGAATTTTGATTTGCACTCTGTAGGGTCGTTAATAACATAGATTTTTTTACGAGAGATCAAAGACAGATATTTATATTGTTGCTCCAGTGCTCACTATCAACTACTAATGAGTAACTAGTGACAAGTTTGGGGTCGTCCATAGAGATGCTAGAATTCAAAAGTTAATTAAACACAACTCACAATCGGGCGTCACTTCGATTGTGTATCGGTAATAACTAGTGCTACAAACATAGGTCGGGGTGTCTAAAAAGTACTAAACATGCAAAACAAAAGAACAAACTACATTAAGCTAGCCTTGGGGATATTTGTGTAACATGACCGGTAAATGATTTTGATCCTACAATATGCCTAACCAGACATTCCCAAAGGGCAAATAATCCTAGTGCAATGCATGCACATGTGACTACATTGTATCATAGGATATATAAAGCATGCATCTCACAAAAATATAAAGTTTAATTCAAACATAAATATTCATAAACATAAAAGATATGAGAATCTAGAATCTCAAAAAATCATTACTTAGTCAAGAATGCAAATTAAATGCCCAAGTAATTACAATACTCCATTAACATTGAACTCAATTCAAGCATTGACTTCAATGACATGGGTATAAACTAGGAAATATCAAAAGAGAAGATAAAAGTTAGCCTCTTTCTCTCTCTACCTACTCTTAAAACTAGGGATAGAAAAATACCACTAGTGATTGCTCCTAAACCCTAGTTAAACTAGTGCTCTTTATATGGTAGGTGGGAAATGGGCATTATAGAGGCCCAAAACAAAGGGAAACCCTAGCAGTCATGTCGGCACAAGTCGTGTAATAGCACGTGGCTTGCGCTGCATGGCCCGAGAACTAGGCATGGTTCCCAGCCAAAATGTGTGTGCGGCCCATACAATTCCTTGAGGGCCGCGGATTGGAAGGTGCATTTGGTTGTCTGAGCGGAATGACTCATGCAGATGCACGGAGCTCGCGGGGGTGGAGTTTAAATCTTTGACTTCTGATGGTGCGACTGCACATATGGCTGCAGGGCGCGGACTAGATCTTCAAGTCTTGACCTTCAGGGTGCACGGGCGCCAATACTTAGCCACATGAGCCTTTTGGTTGGCATGGGTTGTGTAATGAGGCACGAGTTGTGCCAGTCTTCTAGTTCTTCCGGACTTCAACTCATTTTCTTCGGTGAATCCCATCTATTACCATAATTAAATGTGTAGCCTTCAGTACATAACCATCCTTGTGAATGACTTTTAAATATCTTCTACCATTATTGCGAATGACCTCCACTAATGTACTCGTAAGTGCTTGCAAGCGATCTACAATGAAACTCACAAAATAATATCTATATGCTCGTAAGGACATAGAATCCATTAGATCTAAATAATCTACAAAACGATGGATTTAGAAAAGAAAACTAGCTATCTAAACCCCTTGTAATGTAAACCTACTTAAATCTAGAAATCAACCAACAAAAGATACTAAAAGATGTGTTAAATGCATTAGGAAACACATGCTTCTAGGTGCTCATCAATTCCACCACACTTAAACCTTTACTCATCCTCGAGTAAACAAGAACAAGCAAAGATCCAAGTGAAACATAGCATGCAAATAAGTCCCCAAGACATCCAAAATTTATTCCTAGACTACCCTAGTTCACCCAAAGACATAAGAATATCACAACTCTCACATCCAAAAGTAACTAAGACAATCTATCCAACCAATATACCAACTCAAAGGTGAAGTTCACAAAATATGAATGTGCGAAACTAAGTTAATTTACCAAAAGAACTACCAAAGGACAAGGAAAGAGAAACATAGGACAAATTTTTTAAAATTTCTTTCAATTTCTCTCATTTTGCCTAGGAGCCCTTTCGGGTTTTCATCCTGGCATATTTTTTTTTCTTTTCAAGCTCACTACTCACCCTTTGCCACACCCTTTGGCCTCTCCCTTTTGTATAGGTTTTTCAATCTATCCAGGTCTTTCCCATTGTTTTCTAAGTCGCCCTTTCGGGTTTTTTACTTAGTCGGGTATATATATACACATATATATATGTTGTGTAGCGCAAAATGCCCCAAAGTTGGGCTTCAAACTATAATGAGAATAAGAAAAACTAACTAACACCACACAAAGGAATTTTTGCTAGAACTCCTAAGTGTCTAACTCCTTCCTCCCCCACACTTAAACTTTGTATTTTCCCCAATGCATCATACAAAGTAAAAAAAAGTCACAAGTGGAGTAGGGAGAATAGTAAGTACTTACTCCTGGGACTCCAAAGGGCCCGCTCTCACGTGCCTCATCTCGCGCCTTCTTCTCATCTCATCTTGCCTTAACTCTTAACTCTCATAGGGAACGAGGTCATGGAAGCTTTCAAGCTTTGAGGCGGCATTCTCTTAATCAATTTTTCCATGGTCTCCTCCTGCACGTTAGTTCTCCCATCAACAATGAAAAACTCCTCCTTCACTTCTTGCTTGATGGAATCTAGTATAGCTCCCTAAGCTCTCATGGTTCTATCAATAGAGTCGAGTCTAGCCCCAAATTCCTCCATTTGCAAACTCATCCCACCTATTGCGTGACCGACTTCTTGCACTATTTGGGTTGAAATCGTGAGTTGTTCCCTAAATGTGAGAAATTGGTCGGAGAAATCCACTGGTAGGTTGGTTCTGGTAGGTAGCATTCTAGGTGGGTTCTCACCATCTTTTTCCTTGATGTCCACATCTGGAGGGCGATAGGGTGTTGTAGAAAGCCTGCTTAAACCTCATATTGGGAGCTATGAAGAGATACTCCAATGCGGTGTTTTGATTGATTGCCATGCGCTCGGGTTGCTAAACATCCATTGAGTTACAAACTGTGGCACCATCGTATAGCCAAACAAAGCAATCATCCATAGTGGTAGTGGCAATTATAGAAGATCTTACCAACTTGTCCATTGTATACTTTGTCCCCTAAAGACCCAAATTTTCCAAAGCAGAGCGAGGGGGTACCGTATATCCCAAGTATTGTGCCAAAAGCCTGACTATTCCTCTCATTGGTATCTTTCCGGCTCTATTCTTTCCCGTACTTATGCATTTTTCCACAAATATTGTCACCAAGTTGGGATATAAGTTCCCTTCCAGAGTCATCACCCAAAGGATTTGCACATCTCGGTTAGGGCATTGAGATATTTCCTTGTGGCAAAGGATTCCTATGGATAGGAGTTGGTGCACGTACCACTAAGTTGGGTGGACTATTGCGGTACTCTTACCTAAGTGGTTTCCATCCACGCCCGTCAAGTTCTTCCAAAAACTGCTCAAGGAGAAAAGAAGTCCTTGTCGGTGTGTTTTTGGAACTTGTTTCTTGTACTTCCACCTAAATGCTCAAGTGACTTCATGGATCATTAGGTACTTCTTGTCGTCCAAGTGGAATGTGATGGTCTTTTCATCACTATCCGCTCACCTTGAGTATTCAGTTCTTATCTCCCAACTTTAGTCAAACCCTTCCCTTTATCACCTCGAGAAGTTGTTCCTTTCTCCGGTCTACTTCTGTTGGACCCATTCAGTCACAACAAGAGAAAGATGGTGATGGAAAAATACACACAACGCTTATGTATCAAATATCACTTAGCAAGAAACATTCTTCCTTAACACCCAACACATAGCAAATCATGTCATCCTAACACAAGGATCATAATTTTCCACCACACTTAGTTCAATGTAGCATCATACATATAATCCACATACTCCCATAAAACATCAAAATTTTGAATTTCAGCATTCCCCACGCACAAGACAATCATGACAACAACAGAAAGTAAACATAAATCCTAAAATTTTACCCAAAATTGGAGGCTAGGAGATGAAGATCACACAAAAAAATAAAATCAAAAAGTGTTCTCGCTTGAGATAAATGCCCAATTTCGAATTTCTCAAATTGTGAAGTAAGGGTGGATATTTTTGAAGTACTTGGAATGGGTTAAATTATCTATATTGATGGTACTCTGAATTTGGATTTTGAAAATCAATGATGTTCCACAAGTGGGTTGTTCAGGAGAGAGACAAAAAGGAGGTAGTAATAGTTTGGGGCAAAATGGAAATTTTTGGATTAAAAACATCATGAATTCATGCTCAGGGAAAATGTTAATGCTTGGTGTAGTACCACTGGAACTAACCAATTTGGGAAAGAAGAGATCTGCGGAATTAATGGGGCAAAATGACTTGTTTAAAATTTTGCAATTATGCCCGTGTGCAGTATTTTCTTACTGGCACGAGACATGGCACAGTCGTGCCATTTTAAGGCCTCATTCCAATTCTTCTTACACTAGCCTTACCTAGTCGTGCTCCTCTACACTTCATTTTCCAACACCTTTTTCCAATCAATCCTATTTTCTCATAACCGTAACCACGAAAATCTATCTTAGACTCAACAATCGACCATAATTCTCAACAAAATCCTTTGTCACACAAATGTAAACAATCAACTACGAAAAACACTAAAACACAACAAGGAAAAACATCGCATATTTATTGTCATCCTCACGACTTATTTTTCATGCATTCAAACTTGAACAAACCTACCATTGGGTCTCCGGAGTCGCCATTTGTGACTCCACCCACGATGATGTCTTTGTAGAGAGGTCTCCATAAAGCGTCATTCTTATCTTCACGCTTCTTGCCAACAATCAGGAATTCATGCTCTTCCTTAGCTAATGTCGACTCCTTAGCCTTTTCCTCGAATTTAGGAGGTGGTCTAGAAGGTTTTAATTCCTTGCCACTCTCCACTAACCGATGTATGTTAGTGACTATAGAAAATCAATCCACAATAAAAATATTGTCACTAAAATCACGCATGGCATAGGTGTAATTAACATCATTATCTAAATCAAAGCTCAAAACATACTTTCTCTCATATCTCATCAAGACTCTCATCGTCATCAATCATGCAAGATTCATCACATTTAACAAATTCATCACATAAGCTCACAACATTGCATGCAAGAGAAGAAGTAGATGATTCATGCTTAGATTTATAAGTGTCAAAACCAACTTTATCAATGTCATATTCTAGGGCCAATGTTCCCAAGTGGACATCGATTTTAGTCCTTGATGTTTTCAAAAATGGTCGCCCCAATAAAATTGGGTGTGCACCTCCATCGTGCATCACATCAAGGACATAAAAGTCCACCAGAAACACAAGATTGCCCACTCTAACCATAATATCCCTAACTATCCCCCTAGGGCTTGCTTGGGAATGATCGTCTAGTTGGACTATTACCCAGTGTCCCTAAGTTCACCTATGTCAAGTGTCTCAAATAGGCTATAAGGGATAACATTGATGGAAGCTCCTAAGTCAATCATATCATTTTTTATCAACTTGCTACCTAGAGAAATAGGGATTGAAAACATGTTGGGGTCATCACACTTTTTAGGAATATTCTTATGAGCTAAAGTGGCGACTCCTCCTATTTTCAATTTTCCTACTTCTCCAATAGGTTTAGTCCTTCTCTTAGTGCAAGCATTTTTCAAAAAATTGGCATACGGTGGTATTTGTTCAATTGCGTCTAGAAGGGGTATACTAACCTCGACCTTATTAAAGATTTGATGGATTTGACCTTCGTTGGATGCCACCTTTTTAGCCTTCCCCTCAAAGCATTAGGGAACGGCGGCAGAGGGGTGACCTTCACCTCGGTGGTAGGGAGCTCTCGTGTGGGCTCCTTCTCAACTACTACTTCCTTTTTTTCAAAAGTGGTCGTGCTGTTCTCCACAAATTTATCATCTTCTTGCAAAATCTCTTTCTTGGATTCGCATAACTCCTTCCCTCTTCTCAATTTCAGTGCACTTACATTGCATGGATTCACCTTGGGTTAGGACGGTAGCTTTCTGTCTCTAGCTTCGAGTCGGTTCACCAAACTTGTTAGTTAACCAACTTGCACTTCAAGGTTTTTGAAACTAGAAAAGGCTTTTGTCCTTAGTTCTTCAATTTCTTTTCTAATTCGCATTGCGAATGTGTCACTTTTCTTTGCCAACTGTGAAATTACATTAAGAATCTCCTTTTGATATGACTAATAAATTGGAGCATTGGTGTTGGAATACCGTTCTCCCTTAAGTAAAGGTTGATGTAGAACTTCCTCTTTATTGTACCCTTGGTTGTCATCACGCCACTAGATGTTTGGGTGATCGCGATATCGGGGATTCAACGAGTTTGAATAGTAGATAGGAATTGGACTTAAAAGAGACCCAAAAAAGACAACTAAACCCTAGTTGGTCGCAACGCACGGGCAGTGTAATAACACATGGCTTGTGTGGCATGACCTATGCAGTAGGGCACGACCCATCGATTGGACATGTGTCCTATGGTTTTTTGAGTACATAGTCGTGTATTTCCTTGCGGGCCATCGGCTGGAAGTATCTCCTGAGGATTTGAACTGCACGACCCTTGTGATTCCTTATGGGCCGCCGACTGGATGCTTGATTTCACCTTATAAGCGGCGCGGCCCATGCAATGCCTTATGGGCCGCGAATGGAAGTCGATTCCTTGGCAACTGATCAGCGTGGTCATGCAAATATTCACTGGACGTGGGCTGGTCTTAGGATTTTCAGCTTCAAGGGGCAAAGGCATAACCCGTGCTTAATACTTAGCCTCACGATGCCTTTGAATGACACGGGCTATGCAGTTCCCTGCAGCTTGTGCCATGACCCTTTGGCACCATCCATTTTGGCGGGCACAACCAGTGCAGTACAATACGGCTGTGCAAGTTCTTCACTTGTTCGAGCTTCTACTCCTTTTATCCTTTTAGCGTTATTCCATCTACTACCATGTTTTGACTTGTGGCCTTCTCTCTACTACCATCCCTACGAATGGCCTTCTACTATCTACTATCATTCTTGTGAATGACCTTCTAAAATCTACGTTGAAGTGCTCACGAGCAATCTAATAAATAAGGTCACAAAAAATATCTAAATGCTCGTAAGAACATAACAACCATTGAGTCTAATAAGTCTACAAAACAAAAGATTTAGACATGAAAACCAGCAATAACTATCTAAATTCCTTGTAATGTAAACTCAACTAAACTTAGCAATCAACCAACAAAAACATACTAATAATTCTGTCAAATGCATTGGTTAACACATACTTTTAGGTGCAGATCAGACGTGGAGATGATCCCCAACCTGAGGACTTGGAAGGAAATGTGGCCCGAGATGAAGACCTTTATTGCCTTAATATTAGCGACGATGAGGCAATAAGTACAATAAATTACAACTATTATGATTTATTTATATGTTTAGATTCTTTTAAGTTAACTTCATTTTCTCATCAGGATACTCATATATCTATGCCAAAACAATCCGGATAAAGTAGCACCTACCGTCCATCAAAGCAACAATTTATGCATCCAAGGCCACTCAAACAGGTACATCCCAAGACCATCCATCTTTTCCAATATTTAATTAATTTTGGCTCTGCCTAACATTCATTCATTTCCTAAATCACAAATTCACAACCGGTACAATTTGATGGCATATCCCAATATGGTGAACTACTTCAAGTACTGCAACAAGCTTGTGAAAAGAGTGTAGGAGTTGGGAAAGGTTGTGATATTTCCACAATTCTGACCTTCCACTTTTAGTATGTATCATGCATGTGGATTGGAAATCAATCTATTGGCAGAGTTCGGAAATAGGCTTGGAAACTTCAACATGATGCCCTGGCTATCTAACTCACAGATATATGTGTGGATGTGGTACAATTTACATTTTAACATAAAGTCTGTTAATGTTTTCTCAATTTGTTTCAGCCATTAACAATTGCTATTCTTTCGGCACTTTTGGGACCAAGTCCTCGACACTTAGAATGGGTGCATACAGTTTGTTCCATGTAGCATGAGACGTTTGGTCTAGGAATTTAGATCTACGGAAGTTGATAATTATGTCAAAATGATTCTAGAAACCATGATTCAGACTGACGCTGAGATTTATGTGGTGCTATACATTAGAATGTAAGTGGCACTTTAATATTATAATAATGTCTGGCAATTTGTTCTTTGATTACAAAATCATTCATGTGTTACTTTTCAACACAACAATTATTGGTACTTAATCCACATCTGTTCTAGTATAGATGAAGTTTTTACCGTTGACTCGATGACTAGAGGAATCAAACCCCACCACACTATTGAAACCAAGTCATTCTAGGTACTTTAATTTCTTTCACCTTACTTTAAAAGTTCTACATTGACAAACTAG
This sequence comes from Rubia tinctorum, assembly GCA_032355605.1. NCBI lineage: Eukaryota > Viridiplantae > Streptophyta > Magnoliopsida > Gentianales > Rubiaceae > Rubia > Rubia tinctorum. Next base: position 4,510 of record JAULKM010165652.1, on the reverse strand, counting down.
CACGTCGATATCAAATGAAGAAGGTAAAGATAGAATGGTCTCTGGATTACACTTGGAAACTCACAAATATTGAAGTAAGTCATTCAATACAAAAGTGCCTCTATTCCTAACATTATTTCTAAATAATTACATTTGATCAATTTCTTTTGCATTATCGGCGTTAGGTGAGTGGTTGGGAATGCATGTACTAAGTCCTCCATATTCATGGAAAAACTTGTACTCAAAACTACCTCTACCAATGTTTTAGAGGTTAGTCGATAAATTATGAATAAAACATTTGTTCTTCTTACTTAATCAACACTTACACCTAATGTGGGGAGATTGTGTAAACAATAGGTATTTTTCGAGAGACAAGGAGCACACAATGGCAGGGAGTTATCAGGTGTAGGCGACAGATGGTGCCAGACTTAGGTCGAAGTATATTCGAAGGAAGTAAATACGCCAATGGACCTTCTGCCATAAAACAGAGCAGAAAGAATTGAAGTTATTGCGATTTGTTTTATGAATTTTTAGTTTGTTGGAGGATTTTTTTAATTCTACAGTTTCTACATTTTTCATTTTTTGTTGCTTAGTATAAATCTTGGTTAAATTCAGACTATATTTCATTATTTGCATTTAAATTTAGAGTAAATTAGTTGTTCTGCATTCTTCTGTGAATTTTCCCATGATTTCTATCTGGGATGGGCCAAACAAAATCAAAATAGTGCATTGCAAATGCAAAAATAAACCAACACCGTTTATGATATTACTAACCTTTGCTAGATTAAGTAGCACCTGTATTAATTATAGACCAATGCTCAACATTTACCGGGGCTAAAAAATTTAGTCCCCTTCATATATGAGCACATACAGTTCTTTTCATACCGGTGCTTGAGTTACATCGGTGCTCAATATATATGAGCATCTGCTTCTAATTTTTACCTGTAGCACTGGCATCGATCACTTACCAGTGCTGACAAATATCAGCACTGTATTATTTTATAAGCACTGGTGCAGTCAGAGGTTAATTCAACAACGGTACCATCAGACCGATACTGGGTATGAGGCTCTTCCACTAATAAAGTATATCGGTGCCTATGTAACTACATTCGAGCAGCCCCTTACCTAGGCACCAGTATTCAAGGGGCTCAAATAACCAATGCATGTGTATCGCATTAATTGTGCCTATGATTAGTCCCTGCAGTAGTGTTTGCTTTTCTCAGACGAGCATGATCAACAGGTCTATGTTTAGGCATGATGTTGTAACACGAGCTGAATAGGTGTTCTTGTATTTTTTTTTGAATATGACAGCCACCTTGATTTTGATTGGCTAGGGTAGCCCTTTCCCGATTTTCACTTCTTTAGAATTACCATTTTCATATAAGTATACTAGTTCCATGCCTTTGCCTAAGTCAGCCCCTCCCCCAATTGAAATTTTTTTTAGGCTGTCCATGGTTAATTGAGTGCACCATCAGTTGAGATTTGCAGGGTGTTGTGGACTTTATTGCGATGACCATGCACTGTCTAGCTACCTGTTGGTTGCCTCTCACCATTGCAACTCCTTTCGGTGTAGGAAATTTCATAACAAAGTGGTGGGAAGACCAGATAACCTTCATGATTACATTGAAAGGGTTTCGTTCATCTGTCACAACAAAATCGCACAAGACTATGCATGTTGTGTTCTTTTGGCCGATGGTAACTAGGAGTTGTATGTTTCCTAGGGGCATTTCCAACTATCCTGCAAAGCCGACTATGTATGATGTCACTTTCTTCAAGTCTATCTTCTTAAACCAGATCTTGTTGAAGCAGTCAGCAAATAGTATTTCCACCACACTTCCACGAAGACCCGATGTACTTTTGAGTTTCCTATCTTTGTTGTTATGAATAGAGGATCATTGTGTGGCGACGCGTTTGAGGCTACGTCTTGTTCACTGAACGTGATTGTCTCGTCTGCATGCATTCTCTTATCTGTGGGCTCTTGCGATGACAAGTTCCTTGCCGTCGCTTTCCACACATTGTTGGAAGTGAGCTCAGTGTACCCGTAGATCAAGAATATCTCTTTGTCTGGGATCCTGTCTTCCACCTCCTCTTCGTGCTCGGTTGTTGCTGCAAATTTTTTATTTTACTTCACTTGAGTCTAGGCTGCGCTGGAGTTTTTTCCGGTGCTGTAATTTCCTAACCTCACTGGCGAGTATTCTTCTTTCTTATTCTTGGTAAGTCATCCTTGGCGGAACAACTTTTCTATTTGCCTCCGGAGATCGTTGCAACTGTATGTATCATAGTCATGGTTTCCATGGCCCTATAAGAATTCATGGACTCTTTTGGATTAGTCATTCTGTTGTAGGGTTTGAGTTGAGTGGGCAGCTTGAAGCCTTTTGGCATTGCAAAATTTTTTGCAGCTCTTTTACCAGAGGGAGTGTTCTACCTCATCTTCGATATAGTAGTTCATGGCTTCATCCTGGATTCAAGATTCCTTTTTAGCGCTGGCTTTTTTGCTCTCCATTCTTTAAACTTTCCTTGTTAGTGTTGATGAACTACATGTAAAGGTGCTTCATATTTGCTTCAATAAAAGCTGCGAAGATCAACTTTTGTTTATCCGTTTGAGGGGATTGCGCTACCGTGTTATCTCCAAATTCTCGGACTTCTTAGTCTGCGATATATCCTAGCCCTTCGCCCGAAGGATTTGTTAATGGCGGGGTTGGCTCTGCCATGTTCTCAGGTGGATAATCTACCTTCTAGTTCTGAACACCATAACTTGAAGAGAACAACAAAGACTAGAAAGTTCCTAGAATCAGGACCACTAATGCGGTGAGTTCTTTTCAAGTGACGGTGACAACTCCTACCGGCGATTGCCTAAATGAGTTTTTGACATGCAAGAACATATCAGGTTGGATTTGGGGGTAAAAACTCAGATGCATAAGTTCATACTGAGTGGTTATCTGTAATACGTTGGTTGCTAGATCTCTGTTACTTTGGTTCCTTAGTCCTTCGCCTATTTATAAGCTTTCTCACTCCTCATTGTCGGGGTGTCGCTTATAGTGCAGAACGTGTTGATCGTGACTATCGTGGTGGTTTATGACTCTTTTGAGTGTGTATATTGTGGGTCACATTCTATTGGTCATGGGCTAAGTAGTAGCTATTGTTAAAGTGGTCGGATGCTTCTTTGTGTCGATAACGTACGGCGTGCGAAGTGGCAATGTTGAATACTGTTCGATGCTCGCTTATATGGACACTTCGTTGAGGGGTTGAACCTACTACTTTGGTCACATGCATACTACCATAGTAAGTGACAACTTGTCATTAGGATGATTGTATGCAAGTATTTAATGCTAAGTTAAGTATTAGAGTTTTACCCTGAATTCAATTCGGGGATTTACTTAGCATCAAGGTGCAATTGATTGATTATAAAATTGGAATGACCATTATACCGCAACAGTGAGAATTTTATAACTTACTTTTTATCATTTTAAATAATTTTAAATTGTGCTATTTTGTAGGAATGAACGAAAAGAGAAATTGTGTCATTTTTAATAGAATTGTATGTCCATTTGGGTTTAATTTCAATACATTTCATCACCAATAAACTAAATTCAACACTAATAAATTAAATTCAGCACTAATAAACAAAATTCAACACTGGATTTTTTAATTTGGCTTATCAACAGTTACTAATTCTGTAAAAGTAAAAGATAAAGTTTCAGGAAAGACGGTATTTCCATAAGTTTATGGACAGTCCACACTGATTTTTCTCTTAAATGTTATAATTTTTTATAAAATTTAAATATTGAATTTTAAAAATTAAAACAAATAATAATATGCATTTGAATGTGAATATATAAAAATATATGAAATAAAATATTTTCAAAATTTTAAAATTTGGTAGTATTTAATTTAACAAATGCAGTGCATAAGATAAAAAATAAGTGGAATGTTAGAAGATCCACTCAAAGTAAAATATGTTATGAATACAACATCATTTTGAGAGTCATTCTTTTCAATTTTTATAAAAATAAACTACTAATAAACTAAATTCAACATCAAATAAACAATGTATTCCCTCCGTCCTAGGTTAAACTGCAAACTTCACTTTATATCACTATTCACTCTCGAATTTTGACCACATATTTGAGTAGATATATAAGCAATAATATTATCGCATGCGATATTGTTGGATTTGTCATAATAATAAATAGTTGCTCAAAATAACTTGTTGTTTGATGTTGTTATACGTAGTTAAATATATTACCCAAGGATAGACAAATTTAATGATAAACTTGAAACGATTCCATACACGGAGGGAGTACGCATCGTTTACTAGGATTTCATTTTTAGTAGGATTGTCATCATTTTCATTTTCACAAAACAGTACATCGGTACTAGTTGGACTTTGGAAGCAAAGGAGTGAGCAAGCAGTTTTGTTGGAACTGAGACTCAGTTTCAGCGCTCCGCTGGCCATGGCGATACTCAAGACGGACTCTCCGCTCGCTCGTCGGATCGCCCTCTCAATCTTGCACTTTCTCCACTCCGGTAC
>JAULKM010165643.1:0-16074 GCA_032355605.1 Rubia tinctorum | reverse complement strand
AGGCTTGTTCTGTTACCTGATACTCTTCAAGAACTGCTTGATATTGGTGGGCAGAAGTTTGGCGTTCGATCAAACAATGCTGTTACTAAAGATGGAGCTCTAGTCGAGGAAACGACTGTAATCAGAGATGATGATCATCTCATTCTTGCAAGTCAAACAATTGAGAGATCAAGCATCTCATGAATGCGGTGTAATACATGCTCACATTAGATTCTTTTTGCCCGTTGGTTATGTTTGTATAAATGTGGGAGTATCTTGTTTGTACCAAGTTTGTGAAGAAGAGGAGCAGAATAGGAATAACTGCGCAATGCGGTGGAGGGAGACATGTATGTTCAGAGACATCATTTATGATCTACTGTTCACAGTTATAATAATATACTATGTAAATGACAGAGGCGGAGGCAGGAAATATATGTAGGGGTGTTAGTCAATCAATTTTTAATAAAAAATACGATAATACTCAAAACTTGAAATTCACATGATAAACAATAAAATTCATAACATGCATATAAATATAATTTGAACAGTGATAACCTAACTTTTAGATTGAAGTGAAAACAATTGCAGTTTTCATTTTTGAAAATGTCGTAGAATGGACTCGTCGATTGTTACAAAAATCCTCTTCTCGATGTATACAATAAGACTATCATTCATCAATTCATCTCCCATGCGATTACGCAAATTACTTTTCACAATCTTGATAGCAGAAAACACTCTCTCCATAGTAACAGTTGCAACCGGTAAAATCAATGCCAACTCAGTCAACCGATAAACAATGGAAATATCCTATGAAAATCAATTTCAACTAACCTTAGAGCAAGAGTAACCAAGTTTTCAATGCTTGAAAAATCGAGGGTCACAGTGCATAGTATGGATATAGTTCTTTAATTGAATTTCAAGATAGATGACCAACATGAGAAAAGTCTTCTAGATACATAGTTACAAGATGAATCAACAAGAGAAAGTCCTCTAGATACATAGTTGCAAGATGAATCAACTCGAGAACATGGAACTGGGAGAAAGAATTTCTCGAATCAAGACATTCAATGCAACTGCGCAATTTTGTGCTAACTTCTGAAAACGATCATTCATCTCTTGTATGATCAAATCAAAAGCCTAAAATTGTAAAATTAGCAGTCAATAACACATAAAAATATTTCTTCTTTAGCAAAATATGATGAACAAGCATACCTGAAAAAACACATCTACGTGATAATTATGATAATCGGTGGTGACTTGTCCTCTTCGTCTTCCATAACCACAACTTGTCATATTTCCATCCATATCAAGTAGTGGGACCATATGCAACCCACAAAATTTGTTAACTTCATTTAAGATAAAATCCGTCTTGCCTAAAGACTTGTAATTGATGTTTCACACAAGATAAAAAATTCATGGCATTGACAATATTTTGATCCTTTTGTTATAAGGCAACTAATAGTTCATTCGTGATTGACAACAAGTATTTCACCAAATGAAACACAAACACAAATGGATAAGTATCTATTTCATCAATCAAACTTCTCGTTGTACTTATATTTTCCGAAGTGTTTCCACAGTCATGAATATCACCCAACAATTGTATCATTGAAAGCCACATATATGTAAATGAAACAATGTAAAGTAATGTGGTCTCCAACAAGTATCTTCAGGTCTTGCCAAACCTGTTTCTTAGTGTAACCCTTAACTACTAGTAATTTCTCTTTCTTCTAAAGCAGCAACAATTCTAACACGATTACACTCCTTAAGTTTAATTATACGTTTGCAAGATGCCCCAACCTAAGTCACAATAATAGTGACATAAGGGAGAAAAAAAGCAACTATGGGAAAATTTTCCTTAGCAATTAATACAAGAACTAATTGGATCTGATGACATAAATAATGAATGTACATAGCATGCAAATTTCCTCTCATAATTCACTCCTCATATTCGAACCTCCATCATATCCTTGTCCTCTCAATTTTTTAAGAACAGCCATTGTTTCACAAACAAAGCCATAGTAGAATCTCATAACAAAATAGAAGTAGTGTCTGCTACATGTATAATAACAATAAATTGCTCAATATTTTCTCCTTTTTTATTTGGCTATTGAAAACATTACCCTTCTTATCTAATTATGAAATTATAGTCCCTTCTATCAATGATGTTATAATGAAGCCGCCATCAGGCATGTTTGCTGTTTACGAGTGTTAGCTACAATATGGTTTGACTTTTCCCATTCCATAATATATTTTATGTGTTTTGGGTTTATATAAGGTTGCTCTTTTCCAATTGCACCCACATGGTGTGGAAATATTGGTTGGTTTCGAGCGAGTATGTCGTGAGATCGGTATGGATTTTTGCCTAGGTCTGTTTTCTACTTACTATCATTTAGAGTTGGTCCCTTCAACCATGCCTTGAGTGACCTTTAAGACTAAGCATTCAATTACTGATATTATGAGGGGTATACCTGATGTGTGTGAAGGATGGTGAGCCAGTTATATTTTTATTAATGGTAAGGTTTCTACCATAGTGCTATCTTAGAATAACGATGTATCCTTAGGTCGAGAGCTAATGTGGGATAGTACGCTAGGTCTTTTTGCTGAAATAGGTGCTCATGCGGTGGAGGTTGGAAGTCTACTTGCCAGGAAGGTATGATATTTTAAATATTATCGGAAAATTTAGTGACTTATATTTTAAAAAAAATGCTTGCAGTTGATGTGTTCTTAGGCTCGGGAGAGAATGTTCTTCCAAATCAAGTTGTAGGTGTTTCAAACAATCATCCTGTGGGCAATGGTTTTAAGAGCAAATGGAATGGTGATGGAGGAATTAGCGATGCTTCTCCTAAGGTGGCTAGGGTGGAATCAGAATTGGAGACAATAAGCTATCTCCATGAAGAAAAGTGTTCTCTAATTTTGGCTTTTCGTCAATAGTTGAGGGCTTTAGGAGAAAGTAGGTCCAATGGAGACGAGGAGTTGCATAGTGGATGATTGGTTGGTTCTGGGGCTGGGTTTTAGGGTGACCTAACCTCTGTATTTTGTGATATTTTTTTTGTAATGGGATGTATGACTTATACCGTCGGGGTTGGAACTTATGACCCTTGTAATTTTGTGTTTTGGATAAAGGATGTTTGATTCTCCTTTTCTTTTAATGTTGAAGAATTTCAAAGTTGAACTTTGTTAATCTGGATTCCTTTGCATATGTGTGATCTAGACTAAGTATGCTAATCCCTTAATGGTTTAAGGGTTGTTCTAAAAGTAGGGATAGTAGTTCGTGGTCCTACGAGGTGTGATCTTACTTATTGATAGAGTTTTTTAAATTTATAACAAGCTGATTCCTATTGCAGTTAAGATGTGATAAACGTATTTGATATTGTTAATCCTAGTGTGTATTTAGATTCTTTTAGTTTGAGTCATTTTTCCTCTGAATTTTATTTGTGGCACCTAGGTTATGTTTCTGCACCTGGTTTTTAATAGTATCACTGAAAGCCACATCATATGTAAATAAAGCAATGTCAAGTAATGTGGTCTCCAAAAAGTATCTTCGGGTCATTCCAAGCCAGTGTCTTGGTACAAACCTAGCCTACTAGTAGTTTCCCCTTCTTCTAAAGCAACAACACTTCTAGCACTATTATACTCCCTAACTTTATCCATTTGTTTGCAAGATGCCCCAACCAAAGTCCCAATCATAGTGACATAAGAAAAAAAATTAGCCATGGGAGAAATTTCTTTAGAAACTAATTGGAGCTGATGAAAGAAATAATGAATGTCCATAGCATGTGGATTTTCCTCTCATAATTCACCCCACATATTTGAACTTCCATCATATCCTTGTCCTCTCAATTTTTGTATGGGAAATCCATGTTTCACAAACAAAGCCACAATAGAATCTCTTAATGAAATAGAAGTTGTGTCTGCCACATGTATAATAGCAATAAATCACTCAATATTTTCTCCTTTTTTATTCACATATCAAAACAACTCCAATTTTCTCCTTTGAAGAAACATCTTGAGACTCATCATCCATCAAAGAAAAAACCATATCATCAATATCAGTAATAATAGAATGCGTTACCTTCCTCAGCACAAGCCCAAGTGGGGATGTCATTGATTGTTACATGGAGAATTTCGCTTAAAAACTTTGGCAACATCTTCCTATTTTTTACAACACATTAAAATAGTATAAAGAAATTACCTCTATTCACAAAATTAGAAGACTGATCATGTCCACAAAAGATAGTCCCTGCCTCAAAAGAAACCGAGTCACATCCAACATAATTGTTACACAAGTGCGATAAAAATCCTCAGAGATAGGCATCATGTAATTGAAACACATTTATGAAATTATTTCTTTTATCTTTAAAAGATTCAACATCCATCCTTGCATCATTATGACAACTATTTGTAGCTCAATCATGAAGAGAAGTCTTTATTTCACCTTTTTTTCATTTACTAAATTCCTCTCTTGAGAAATTCTTCTAAAAAAATTCACCCCCTTATTATGTGGTGGCGGAAAAAAGATAATACAAAAAAAGAAGAAAAAAAAGCGGCATTTTTGGACACAATATATTCTAGCCATGGAAATTCGCTATACCAACTAGCTTGAAAATTGCTTTCTTGAATGCCAAAATTTGTTTTTAGATAGTAATGACCAATTTGTTGAGGAGGCCCCCTAACAATATACTCTTTGAATTTAATCTTGAATAGAATTATCAAACTCCTCAATTGGTTTCCGTAAGCCCGAATCATAAACGATAACATCCACATTAAATTTTAAACTTAAGCGATTTTTCAAGATTCCATCATTAGGTGTACTAGAAAACTCACCACTACAACTTCTTTTAGTAGATTAAAAAATCTCTTCAAATAATACATACATAAAAAAAGTAAATTATTATACATGAAATTCAATTTTACTTACAAAATAACTATACATGCAATTTTTGAACCCATAAAAAAATAATCCGATTTCTAAAATTTTTATTGATAAGAACTAATTTATGTATAATTCGATTTATATAATTACAATTAATTTATGTATAATTCAACTTATAACTTTCTATTTTATTTTTAAAGGTAAAGCAAACCCTTCATTTATTAAGTGTTTAACGCAATTACCTGATCATAACCCTCAACATCAGGATTGAAGACACATTGCACATTCGAAAGACAATAACTATGTTTAATATGCATATATCTGTCAAGATATATATCAGTTGTGGCCCAAGGTCATTAAAGGAAATTTTCATCAAACGGAAGAAGAATAGCAGTTGGCTATATTGGTTTAACTCTGAGTGGAAAAGCTACTCTGTGTTAATGCCAAAATAATGGAGTTGGGTGGTTCTAACTAACTTTCAAGCGATTTAGTTTTCTAACTCATTGTATATAGCATAGAATCATGAAGGGAGGAGCATCGTTTATGAACTGGTTAATTGTGAAACTTTTCCTTTTGTAGCTTTCTTTCCTTCTGTAATCTGTGTTCTTGAGCTTACATTTGAGCTAGTTTTACTAAATAAACCTTGTGGATCTTTTAAGATCCTTACATTTGGTATCAGAGCCATTGAATCATCAGTTGTGATGGGAGAAAATATCGAAATGAAGACCTTAGACACTCATGTCAAGGATCTGGAAATTAAAGTTGCACAAATGTTCTAGGAACTCAATGATCAAAGCGTGGAGCTCAGAAATCATATCGATTCATCCCTGCAAATTGTTCAAGTAGAATTCGTGAAGCAAAACATGGAGTTGATTAAGCAAACCACAGATAATAATCAACAAATCCAATAGATTCTGAGGAGTCCTCGCAAGGGAAACAACCTGTAGCAACACTTGATTGAGCTAAAGCTTCTAAGAAATCTCAAGTAACTGCTAATCAAGGTGAGAATTCTCGAGAAGCTCCGAGAGATCGTGCAACAGCTTCTACTCCAATACTCAGACCCCAAATTGAGGTATCATCTGAACTATCTCCTGAGAATATGCATAGGCCTCATGTTCCAATGACAAATGGCCCTAGGACTAGGTCTTATGATGATATGCAAACTAAAAACTGGAGAACAGTTTTAGGTAGAAGTTATGATAATTTGCAATCTAAGATAGAATTGATATCATTCTCTGGTAATAAACCTAAAAACTGGATTAGGCATTGTGAAAAGTTCTTTAACTTCTTTCAAGTGCCAGAAGAGGACAAAATTGATGCAGTATAGGTTTATTTTGAGGGAAGGGCTGAGATATGGTTTCAATCAGAAAAAAGAATTGGTAATATCACTAACTGGAGGGAGTTATATCAAGATTTACTTAAAAGATTCTCAGAAATTGGTTTAGAGATGAAATTTAAGAGTTTAATAAACTCTATCAAAGGAATTCAGTTAGAGAATATCAGGAAATTTTTGAAGAATTGAAGTCAACATTGTTGAACAATAACTCCGAAGCATTGCTTTGTTTCAAGTTTCCTGAGTGGTTTGAAGGAGGTGTTAAAACCAATGGTTAAATTGTTTAAGCCCAAAACTTTGCAAGAAGTTGTGGAAGTGGCATTAATCCAGGAGATCAACTGGGAAATGATTCATAAGAAATCTAAGGGAGTTGTCAACAATGGGATGTTTCCTTCTGTGGGAAAAAGTGATAGAGCTAAAAGTTTTAGTAACCCATAAAACGTGGACAAGAATATACAGATTGAGGGGTTTAAGAGGATGTGTCCTCCGGAGCTGAAGTTTAGGCGAGAAAACAAGTTGTGTTTTAAATGAGGTGATAAGTTCAGCCCTGGACATATCTGTAAATATAGACAGGTTCATCTAATTGCTCCTGGTTCATTTCCTAGTGATGAAGAGGGTATACTGGTGACAGAGTGGAGTGTGAGGAATTTTCGCAGTTAGATGAAGGAGAACAAGTAACAGTCAATGCAATTAGGGGTGGTTCAAGGGCTAAAACATCAAGCTTTATTGTTATATAAAGGATTTGAGAATTTCTATGTTGCTAGATACTGGAAGTACTGATAGTTTCATGGATCCATAGGTGGTAAGGAGGATGAATCTTAGAAAAATAACCATAAAATCTTTCACAGTTACCATAGCTGGTGGAAGTACAGTGACTAGAACTACTCTTTGTCCTGAGGTTCCATGGAGAATTTAATGCCATCAATTCACTTATAACTTTAAAATCATGCCTTTGGGAGGATGGGATGTTATTCTAGGAGTGTATTGGATGCATCATCTTAGCTACATAACATTTGATTTTAGGACTGAAGATGTGGCTATAAGGGATTCAGGATCACAGTTCATGCTATATGGCAACAGTGATCAAACTGGTTTGCAGCTCCTCAGGGGTTATGAGGCTAAGGATATTTCTAAGTACATGAAAAGAAAGGCAATGTTTGCCTATCTGATCAATGGAGATCATATGGATGAGAACTTTATGACTAGTCAAAAAGTTAGAACATCAGAAACTGAAGTTACTGACTTGGATATAGCAGCAGTGCCTGCATAACTACATTAAGTTTTATATGATTTTTCTGATGTTTTTAAGTTTCCACATTAATTACCACCTGAAAGAGACCATCAAATATTATTGAAGCCTGGATCTGAGCCCTTTGAACTCAAACCTTACAGGTTGCCACACTCACACAAAGATAAGATAGAGAAGCAAGTCAAGGACATGATTGATAATTAGGTGGTACAGGAGAGTACAAGTCCTTTTTATTCACTTGTTTTACTTGAAAGAAGAAGGATAACTCATGGAGAATGCGCATTGATTACAGAAAGTTGAATGAAATCACTGTGAAGGACAGATTTATAATTCCAGACATTGATGAGCTTTTGGATAAACTCAATGGAGCTGCTTTCTTTACTAAGTAGGATTTAAGGTCTAGATACCATCAGATCAGAGTGCATAAAGATAATGTTCAGAAGGCAACATTCCAAACTAAATATGGTCATTTTGAATTCCTTGTAATGCCATTTGGACTTACAAATGCACCTGCTACTTTTCAGGCCTTGATGAATAAGGTGTTTCAACTTTTTTTGAGGAAATTTGTTCTAGTTTTTTATGACATTCTTGTGTACAGTAAAACTGTGACTGAGCATGTTCAACATGTTAAATAATTTTTAGCTCTTATGAGATCCAATCAATTGATTACAAAAGAAACAAAACGTATGTTTACTCAGCAGAGAGTGGAACATTTAGGACACATTATATCTAAAAGGGATGTGGTGGTGGATGAACAAAAGATTGTGAGTATTAAGAATTTGAAGGAGTTGAGAAGATTCTTAGGGCTTTCTGGATATTAGAGAAGATTCATTGAAGGATTTGGAATCATCTATAGGACTTTGCATAATCTTTTGAAGAAAGACTCATTTAAATCGACCCAAGAAGCTATTGATGCCAAATTTCTGGACCTATCCTTAGAATGCCAAATTTCCAAAAGCCTTTTGTAATAAAAACTGATGCATGTATCAATGGAATGAGGGCAGTTTTATTACAAGAACGCAGACTGGTGGCATTTTAAAGTAAATCCTTCTGTAATAGAAACAAAGATCTCTCTATCTATGAGAAAGAGTTGCTAGCTCTAGTGATGACAGTTGAAAAATGGAGACACTATTTGGTTGGAAATAAGTTTATCATCAGGACAGATCATCAAAGTCTCAAATTTCCTGTTAGAACAGAAGCTGCATAGTGCAATTCGACATAAGTGGATCACCAAAATTTTGGGTTTAAGATTTGAAATTCAATATAAAATTGGAAAAGCTTATATTGTGGATGCTTTGTCCAGAAGACCAGAATTACATGAGAAGGAATCCAATTAAGAAGAAAAACAGGTTGATATGGAACACTCTAATTCTGATACAGTTTGTTAGGATCAGGAGGAAAATGCTATAACAAAATATATTGACCTTTATGATTTTGTTATTAACAGATCAGTAGGATCAAAGGAGATTTAGTATCGATCATTTCATGAAAATGACAAAGGGGGCAATCCCGTTATTACTATTCAGTTATCACAGAAACAAGATGAACGTGATAGGAGCAGTATATCTGATTCTGAAGAGTATTTAACTAATAGGAAAATTGATTTAAAACCTATGAGTTGTAATAGGGGAGAATTACAAACTACAACTTTGGTTCCTACTTGGATACAACAATTGGATGATTGTGATGAAGCTGCATAGTGGTTATGATGGTGATGAAGCTGCACAACAACTAATTGTATCTACTGTGGTCAGTACTAAAACAAATAGTGATTGTAACTATATTAATGGAATTCTTAAGTGGTATAAGAAAATCTATGTTGGAAGCAGTGGGGAAGTCAGAAAGAAAATTTTACAAGCTATGCATTTTTCGGTTGTGGGTGGTCATTCAGGCCAAACTGCTACAATTAAGAGAATCATCTCACTATTCTATTGGTCTATTATCAGGAAAGAAGTTATGGAGTTTGTGAGAAGTTGTGATGTTTCCCAGAGAAATAAAGTGGAGTATTGTGGTATCCAGGTTTACTGCAACCATTGCCAATACCTACTCAACCATGGAGACAAATAACTATGGATATCATAGAAAAGCTTCCTAACTCACAAGGTTATGATACTGTAATGGTGGTGGTGGACATTATCCAAATTTGCCCATTTCATTCCCTTATCTCATCCTTTTACAACTAAGCAAGTGGCTAATGTGTTCATGGATGAAATCCTTAAACTACATGGATGTCTAGATACCATTACTAGTGATAGAGATAAGCTCTTCACTAGAAATTTTTGGAAGGAGTTTTTCTCAAGACTGGGAGTCAAATTACAGTATAGTACAGCCCATCATCCATAAACTGATGGCCAAACCATAAGAGTAAATCAGGTTCTGGAATGCTATCTTAGATGCTTTTGTGGACATCATCCTTCAAGCTTGAAAAAATGGCTCAGTTTGGCAGAAAGATGGTACAATACACGCTTCCATGTCACTATAGGAATGACTTCTTATGAAGTACTATTTGGAGTTAAACCTTTGCACTTTCCATTGGGATTATTAAATTATTCTTTTCAGGCTGCTAATGAGTTACTTCAGGTAAGGGACTCTATTAATCAGAAGCTTCAGGGGCAGTTAAAGAAAGCACAAGAAAGAATGAAGGTTTATGCTGATCATAAAAGAGTTATAAGACACTTTGAAATTGGTGATCTGGTTCTTATTAAAGTGTACAAATACTGACAATAGTCCTTGCAAGAAAACAGAAATTTTAAGTTTGCTGTTAAATTCTTTGGACAATATTAAGTGATCAAAATAATTGGAGAAGTAGCTTATCAATTGCAATTGCCTCAAACATGCAGAGTTCATCATGTTTTCCGGGTATCTATTTTGAAGAAATGTACAGGCTATTTTTTTGATAATGAAGCTTTGATCACTGATATTCCTAATGATGAAATTTCTATTGCAGCCTCACAAAGTTTTACAGAGAAGGCTGATTGAGAGGTCAGGGGAATATTTTATTCAGTGGTTAATTAAATGGAAGAATCACCCTATAATGGAGGTTTCTTAGGAGGGTTCAGAGGTTATACATAATTAATTTTGAGCTTTTGAAACTTGAGCTTTAAGACTAGCTCAAAGCTAGCAATGGGGATTTTCAAGATATCCATTGTGGCCCAAGGTCATTAAAGAAAATTTTCATCAAACGGAAGGAGAAGATCAATTGGCTATGTTGGTTTAACTCTGAGTGGGAAAGCTACTCTGTGTTCATGCCAAAAGAATGGAGCTGGATGGTTGTAATGAACTTGCAACCAATTTAGTTTGCTTACTCAATGTATATAGCATAGAATCATGAAGGGAGGGGCATTAGTTACAAACTGGTCAATTGTATACTTTTCCTTTTGCAGCTTTGTTTCTTTCAGCAATCTGTGTTCTTGAGCTCACATTTGAGCTGGTTTTACTGAATTAACCTTCTGGATCTTTTAAGATCCTTAAAATATCAATTAGAACCCATGTAAAGCCCTGACCCAAAATTGCAGGGGACATTTATTACGATGATAAACTATTAACATTAGTCTAGTTTACAGCGGAAGCGGGAAATTTTAAATGGTAATTGCATATTCCAAAAATGTGTCTTCAAACGAAATGAATGAAATTAAGGGTGTAGTGCCTTAGGCGTCCTCCACTCGTTATTCGTCACGCTCGTACCTTACCTAGTGGTTTAACCTAAAAAGACTTTCAAAAGAGTGGGGGTGAGATTTCACCTGTGAGGGTTCCAAGTTCGCAACCATTTTTCTTGATGCAATTGGGATGCTATGCAAGTATGTAGTTTTAAGAAAAATAATTTTATGCACTTGAAAAAGTATGCGGGAAAGCATGTCATGCATGATCAATTACAAGTAATATCACATACAAATCATTTCTCACAAAACAATATCAGGCGGTATATCACTTAGCACGATAGTAACATCACATAGAAAAGGATACAAGTCAGGTGGGAGGTTATCGGGGCGTTCTACTCATAGCTTAGAACGGGATCCTGATAATCACTCCATGCTATGCCAAACACGCTAACGGCCATCAGGCCAATAGATAGAACAACGTCACTAGTCACATGAGGGTATATCTTAAGATAACCGACGGAACCTAAAGAAGCCTAACAAAGCGATCAGACCATATGCTTACCTTACATGGATTCGTTATTCAGTAGGGTTTTGGGATCCTAGGGCTGACAGTATAGGTACATGCAGTACAACAATACAGTTCAAGCTACAGGCGATGAAGTACACCCATAGTAACAGGTAAACGGTCAAGAGCATATCAGGTTATGAGCGATCAAGTACACCCATAGTTACAGGTAAAAAATCAAGAGCAAGTAAGGCTATGGGAAATAAAGTACACCCATAGTAATAGGTAAACAGTTAATCATAACTCAGGCTATGGGTGATAAGGTACACCCATAGTTAACAATTACCCGATCAAGATCAAGATATGCATATGCAATACAGAAAACCGGCTCAAGTAATTTATTTGAAATAATGGAATTCGGTAATATGATTAGAAAAATGACTTTAAAACATTTGATTTTGAAACATCAGGAATACGTTTTAAAATGATTGTAAAATAGCTTTTGGTTTTCAAAGTGTTTTCTTGAAAAGGTTTAGAAAATGTTTGGTTTAAAAACTGTTTTGATAATTTTTGGGAAAGGTAGAAACCCTCACCTTTCTTGCAACTTAAGGAATATGATTCTCGGTGAAACCTGCGAATGTGATATATCAGGGACTAATTAAAATTTATTTCAAGTTCTACATAACACAAGTTAACCGTAAAACTGATATGAAATTGAAGGATTCACTGCTGACTAGTACTCACAAAAATGACCATAACTCTCTACAAATCATCCCAAAAATTACAAATTTTAAATCCTTAAAAACTAAACTTCTATAAATTTTGTTTGAAAGTTTACACTTTAAATTCCATACACCATTACCTCTAAATTCTTTTTCTATAACACGAAGTGGAACATATTAATTTAGAACTGATAGTACTCACAATAACAGTCATATCTTATCACAAATTATTCCAAAAATTATAAACCCTTAAAAACTAGACTCATATAGCTCTCATTAGACTATTTACACTTTGAATTCCATGCATATTTACCCCTTAACCAAATCACTATGAAACGACTTGAAACAGATCAATTTGGAACTGACCAGTTCTCACAAGAACAGTCATTACTCCTCACATATTATTCCAAAAATTATGAAATCTAAACCCTTAGAAATTATACTCCAATAGATTTCATTAGACGGTTCACGCATCAAAATGCACCCTCAAAACAATTCACTTAACACACACTGCAATAGGACAAATTATTGGTTGACCACTTAGTACTAAATCGGTCATAAATTTCTACCCAAAGATCATTGGAAACTATATTTCGAGACCTTTCATTTAGTATATCACACATAAATTTTAATTACCTATTTTCCATTCAAATAGCTGGCGCAACGTGACTACAAAACTAAAATCAGAATTGAAAAACATATATATTGTTACTCACACATCACTCATAATCTCCCACGAAGGTTTCTACGCCAATATCCTACTCATGCCATGTTTAAGAATAAGAATCTACTTACGATTTATCTATGGATCCAAGAACCAACGTAGAAAGCTCTAACAATCACCTTGCCTCCTTCTAGTTCCAGTGGAAGCAGCAACTCGCCCTAGGGGCTCCCTCCATTACTCGTACGTTCTTCACTTGATCGTAGTAGTATTGTGTTGGTGTGATTTTTTATGGTGAAGAGCGGATTCTCTTGTAGAAAAAGGTTAGGTTTAGGTCTCCTTGATATTTATATACCTAGGTAGAATACTAGTAGATTAGTTTAGTCTAATAAGGTTTTGATCATGGCCGAGAATCAAGAGCTCTCTTTCGAATTGAAATCTACATGTATCACGTAACAACCCATTCCTTGGACTAAGTCTTGATAAAGATTGGAAGTATATGATCATGTATATAACTCTTTCTCTACTAAAACTCTTTATTTATTATTTCACCTCCACTATTATTGAAACTTAATCCTCAAAATATGTATCATTCTAAATTTACCCAACAAGAATTAAATTATTGATAAAGGTTCCTTGTTTAAAATGAAGCAAAATTCTCGGCTCTCGCAACCCAATTCCCCTAATCTAGTTCCATTATAGACAACCTTAATATCAACGAGAAAGTAGAAAAGTAAGTTTCAAGTCGACCAATCCACATTAAACCAAATGCTCTCCTACTACTCCATACCAATTTCCCGTAGATTGACAAAGATAACTCCAATAATTATGACTTCAAGCTATCATATAAATATAAAGATTCCGTATGCTCTCTTACTTCAAAACTGTTCACTTCTTTCTTTTAACAAACTTGTTTATTTTAAGAATATTTTGTTTCATTTCTATCCAATAATCCTTCCCCATCACTTAGAGTTACATCCCATCCCATTTCAATGACACAACATTTTGCGTGTAGCCATTTTTGTGTAAGGATCACGAATCACCCCATGAGTTTTGAATAAATAATACTCAGTGCCAGATAATACTCCATAACCCACAATCATTATTGAACGATACATGATATTGTTCCTCATCATTGCTATCTTGTTCATCAACCTTCCTTAATAATTCCATATGTCGCTCCGCCGTCTCCCTCTGCTCAGCTGTCTTCTCGTATTCGTTCTTTCCATTCCATTTTTAAAAAAATTTCTCAAGCGATGGTTCCAACCACGGATGCTGGTGCAACTGCCTATGAATTTTGTCATGAAATTTATGATATTGATCTGATTCGATCCACACATAGTTCTCAATGCAAATCTTGTTGCTCGGGTTATAAACACTAGAACACATAGTTCTCACTGCAAATCTTGTTGCCCAGTAGGTTATAAACACGAGAGAGGTAAATCAATTCAAGAAATAACCATGATTGTTTGGTGAAGGAGTGACTGGTGAACGATTCGGCTCAAACGGAGAATGTGTTGATCTGTTCGAGCCTTAACACATACGATGGAGGTGTCAGACTCGGTACAGGGTGGACTTCATAGACTCGAATCAGGGGCAAACATAATCGACTCGATTCAGGGGGCGGACTTCAGAGACTCGATTCAGGGGCAAACATAATCGACTCGATTCAGGACAAGAATTCAAAGGGTGTGAGAACAACACCATTGGGAAATGTAACCATGGAAAATGTAACACAAATGTTCTGGTTTATAATAGGAGCTGAGCATAAATGCAAATGCTCCATTTTCACCTTTATGTAATATCTATAATTTATACATCCTACTACGTAATAGTGGTTTTACGCAAACAAAAGCTCCATTCTTCATCATTATGTAATATCTATAGTTTATGTATCCTACTACATAATAATTGTTTTGTTATTTATAGTTGTTTTGTTATATATGCAGAAGCAAATGAGATAGCAAAAGAAAATCAAACCGGCAAATGTGCATCAAGGAGGTAGCAAAGGAGACCTCAACGCGTAAGTATCTGACGGGATACATGGGCGGACATGATCGACCCGATGTCCCTTATTTAGGGACAGGGATAGACATGATCGACTCATTTGTAAGATGACCCAACCAAAGCCACAATCCATTCGTTTAACTGGAGTTGTTTATGATTATATAAATTCTTCTAATAATCCAGTTGATGTTTTTTTCTCTCTCAAAAAATTCATCTCTTTCTCTGTAACGCCTATTTCCACTGTATAACGATTTTTCTTTGCCAGAAAAGCGCTCTCCATGGTGACTCCAGACAAACACAAAAGCCACCTTTTCCGAGACCTTAATGCAACCAAAGGCCACCTCTGATCCAATAGAGCTTCATCCACATTACAACTACAAAGGAGAGGTTGCAGTGCTTTACCTAGAGGATGAAATCGATATGCTAGCGATTCCATTTGCTAAATCCCTAATTGGAAAGTTCAGTAGGAGCAGACCTACGATGGACTTCATTAGAAAACAACTCCGAACTATAGGGTTCAAACCACAAGCTCAAATTGAAGCGATGGATGGTCGCCATGTCCGAATTACTTTCGACTTGGAGGAAGACTACCACCTGTGTTGGCTGAAGAGGACCTGATCGCTGGGAGGCAGCATAATGAGAGTTCTGAAGTTGACGAAATATTTTGACTATGATGAGGAATCCTCCCTAGCTCCGGTGTGGCTCACAGTGGAATTTCCCCTGCTACACTTCTTTCATCCCACTGTTCTAAATCATATTGGAAAGGCTCTAGGTGAACTACTATTTTCTGATACACCTACAAAGAATCTCACCAAACCTTCCACTATGAGACTCTATGTTGAAATGGATGTATGTAAACCTAAGCCCTCTAAAATCTGTTTAGGTTCAATTGGCAATAACAAATCATATAGCTTATTGCAAGATCTGTCATAAGTTAGGACATGTTGAGGAAACCTGTAAGCAAATGAAACAAAGGGACATTTTTGGATTCAAAATTCTAAAAATACTAGGATAGATAATGGTAGAATTCCCCCTTCTAATCTAGAACACAGGGACAAAATGATCCAGCAAAAATGGAAGGTTATTACCAATAAGGATATTAGCACCTCCAATGATAAAGATGCAGAACATTTAGCTAATATG
>JAULKM010165633.1:0-16075 GCA_032355605.1 Rubia tinctorum | reverse complement strand
CTAGCAATCTTCCAACAAAAAGATAACAAAAGAGATGTTAAATGCTTCAGAAAACACATGCATTTGACGTCTCATCACTACCGTATTGGGAGATCCTTGACGTCTGACATTGTTTGGATGTGATAAATATTGAAAATAATATGTGTGGTAATTTGGTCGGTACTTTGGTGAATATCCCGAGTAAGACAAATGATGGATTTAAGTCAAGTAAAAATATGATTGAAATGAGAATTAGACCTGATTTGATCCTCGAGGTGCGGGGTCCAAGATATACTTGGCCGCTACTTGCTACACCCTTTAAAAAAGTTTAAAAAGACTTGATATGTTCTAGCCTAAAATCTATCGATGTCCCAACGGGCTATCTTCTTGAGTTAGAAATCTAGTATCCAAAGAGAGATTGAGATTATGGAGTATGAAATTGCATGATTCACACTGTTTGATTCACAAATTTCTTTCGGTTGCTATTAGATGCATCTTTCCAACTCATGTTAGAATGTGCATCAGCCGGTTATGTTGCTTCTTCAAGGCAATATGTTGTAAATAGCTTGGGCGTCAGAATTGGAGGAACTACTATAGGAAATAGTTAAAGTGTTGTGCAAGGTAGAGATGTATTTCCTTCCTTCATTGTTCATTATAATTGTACATGTTGGTTCACATTTTATGGGAGATATTAATATGTGGTCTTGTTTATCTTTGATGGATGTGTCCCTTCAAGAGGTATATAAATATATTCAAGGGTTATTTGAAAAATAAATATTATCCGAACGCTAGTATTGTGCATAGCGGTATTTGACCAAGGAAGTCGTAGAATACTGCATAGAATTATTGAAGAATGAAGAGTCGATTGGTGTACAAAAATTGGGGCATACAGACAGAGTTGTTGGAAAATGTTTGCGGAAGGGAACATGTGGTGGTGTATAACTAGCCCAACCCAATCTTGATTCCTGAACAACCAAGACCATTCAACCCAGAAGTCTAGGTCAACAACGAGCCGATAAAAAAGGAACAAGGTGATCGTAGATTCAACTATAAACCGAGAAAGGTGGCACATAGACACAAACTGGAAATATAGTGATCACGATGTGACCAATGATATCAAACCCGAACAATGTGGAACCACTACAACAAGAGGCTATAAATACAATAAAAACAACACTTGCTCAGGTAAGTAAGACTAAAATCAGAAATTCTAGTTCTATAAGGAAAAATTTGACTTCACGTCGAAGTGTTTTTCCCGATGTTACTTTCGGGATTCGTCTTCCAGAAGGAGATACATTATAGTGAACGACAAGCATCTTACTTGATCGGATTACCACAACATTTGGCACCGTCTGTAAGGATGGAATTTTTTCATTTCGAAATCCTTCAAGTAAATTATGGTGTTCACCAGAAGTGAGAAAAACCATAACCATCAGACGTAAGAACAAGCTGTTGGACGCAACAATCATGCATCCCAGCAAAAATAAGCCTTAGTCCCTAGAAGGGAAAATAAAAATAACAAGGAAGATACGAAAGATGACGAGGAGGAAGCAGAGTCTCCTAATGCAAACCAAGAGAAGAAAAGGAGAGCATTCACAACATTCCTAGAAGCGAACATAGAAAACCTGTATAAACAGTTCTTGGCAATGCCCAAGCTAAAATCTCTAAGGATACATAAGAGATCAAGTCAAGAGCACGGGAATCTTGTGTACGTAGATAATTTCAGGGAGATAGTGACTGACGAAGATGCAGATAAATCACCACTATCTCCATATCTTCGGGATTTTATGATGCCAGATTTGAGGCTCTCTTTGCACGTTAAGATCTATGATTAAACTACAGAACCAAAAGAATTTATTCCTTCCCATTGCAACAGCTTGAGATTTGATGATGCAAAAATCAAATGAGTATGCAAGGTATTTCCTATTTTCTTATCAGGAACAGTGATCACATGGCACGGAGAATTGCTAAAACAAAGCATTAGGTCATGGGCACAATTGCTAGATTTGTTTTTGGGTCGCTTCTATCAGAAACAGAGGTTTACCAAAACAATCGAAGACCTTAAAAACATAGCTTAGTGAAGTGATGAGAGCCTCGCAAAGTATCATAATCGGTTCGCTACTGAAAGCTTGCAAGTTCGAGATTTGTCGTTCCAATCTTCCTTGGGTACGTTTACAAGGGGCATGTGATTAGGATAATTCTACAAAGAAATCACCAAGAACATGCCCTAGAACCCAAGGAATTTGCAAAAAACTATCGAGAAATATGTGAGAACGGAGGAAGCAAATAACCGCAAAATAGAGCCAGAGCGAGGTGAGAAAAGAATGACCCAAGATATAAAAGAGGGTTTATAAATAATGGAAACGTAACAACCCCTTTTATGGGAAGAAAACCAAGGATGCCGGTCACATCATACCGGGATACACCCTTGAAAAAGTCAAGAAAGGAAATTTGGCAAGTAGACAGAGAGTTGTTCCGCGAACCGGCACCGATGATAGCACTCATTGACAAAAGATCTGGAGAATACTACTGTGCTTTCCACTAAGATCATGGCCATGCCATCGAATATTGTAGAGATCTGAGCAAACAGACGAAAGAGAAACTGAGAAATGATTATCTGAGCCAATACAAGAAGGAAGATGGTGGGAACCGTTACAATGAAGCCAACAAGGAAGGAAGCTCCATAGAAAAAAACTCAGGTGTATCGAATAACATAAATCAGAAGATTATATTGGTGGTGGATTACGATGAGGACACAACAACCGAAACTCTAGAAAAAGTAATACTTTCTATACAGGGGTCAAGGGAGTTCCAATTTAACAATGCTTAGAAATCCAAGGCTAGGTATTCATTACCACAGGAGTATGTCGACAAGAGGTTTCGTGCATACGGGACAATTACATTTAGCGAAGAGGATGCATTTCCAAATGCTTCACCTTATATTGACCCAATGGTCATCATCGCTAAAATTGGAAATGCAACGGGTCATAGAGTATTTGTGGATGATGGGAGTGCAGTTGAAATCCTATTCGTTGATTACTTCGATAGGTTAAGGTTCAAATAGAGTGATCTAAAATGGTTCACATCCTCACTAGTAGGATTTACAAGAATAGCAGAGACACCTACAGTTGCCCATCACCATTGGAGAAAATCATAGAAATTGTACCATTGTGTGTAACTTCGTGGTCATGGATGCACTAAGACCATTAAACACTATCATTGAAAAACCATGGACGAATACAACAAAGGCGATATGGTCTCCATATCATTTAGAATGAAGTTTCCGATTCCAACTAAAATCGTAACAATAAGAGGAAACCAGTAAACACCGATGCAGTGTATGGTCATCGCGATGAAAATAGGAAAAACATCGGAGCAAGCAAATATGTTTAGAACTATTTCATATAACGCCTTACTCAGGCAAGAGGAGTTAGCAGTAGATCTGGGGGAAGAAACGGAAGTCATTATTTTGAATGATGAAGACACCTTTAAGTGTATTAAAATAGGAAAGCATCTTCCACACGTGGAGAAATAAAAGGTCATCCAAATCCTGCGAAGGCATAAGGACACATTTGCATGGAGCTTACTGAACATGGAGAAGTTGACCCTGGAATTTCTACCCACTCTTTGAACATTATCGATTAAGTAAAACCAGTCAATAAGAAACAACAGAGCTTCGTTAGTGACATGCAACATGCAATTATAGAAAATGTGTAAGCTTTACTTTAGGCAGGTATCCTTAAGGAGATGACGTATCCCAAATGATTGGTGAACCCAGTGATGGTCAAAAAAGCTGAAGCAGGATGGGAAAATGTGCATAGATTTTATTGATCTAAATAAGACATGTCCAAAGGATTGTTACCCTCTGCCTAAGATTAACCAGTTAATTGAAACAATTTTGGGGTACACAGTTTTAGATTTTATAGATGTGTATATAGGATACCATCAAATACTAATGAACCCAGAAGATGCAAAGAAGACCACATTCATAACAAGCTTCAGGATATTTTGTTATGTGAAAATGCCGTTTGGCCAGAAAAATGTTAAAGCTACGTATCAGAGAGTGAACGACAGATCATTTTGCAATAAAATAGTACGAAATGTGGAAGCATATGTTATTGACATGGTTATCAGGAGTAAAAAGGTAGGCAGCTTCATGGAGGATTTGAATGAGACATTGGATACACTAAATAGGATCAACATGAAGCTTGATCCTAAAAAGTGTATAATTGGAGTAGCTGTAGGGAAATTCTTAGGATATAGAGTGTCCTCCAGGGGAATCGAGGCCAATACATAGAAAATATAGGCTATGATGAACCTCCTCAACTGGGAAGAATTAAGGAAGTGCAAATATTGATGGGATCATTGCCAACACTCATTAGATTTGTTTCAAAGGCAGCTGAGAAACATTTCCCACTCTTTGAAGTCCTCTAAAAATTCAAAAAGTTTAGCTTTAAGGAGGGGAGTCAGAAGGCACATGCCTCCTTGAAGGAGCAGCTGCAAGCATTGCCTATATTGAATTCACCAATCCTGGGAGAAACCTTGTATTTGTACTTGTCAGTTTCAAAGAATGCAGTCCGTTTAGTTCTAGTGCGACAAGAAGGCCAGAAGTAGATACCAATATATTACATTAATATAATACTAAAAAGTTCAGAGAGAGCGTACATGCCACTCGAGAAGCTAATTCTAGCTTTCGTATACTCAACAAGAAGGTTGGGAGCCTATTTCCACAGTCACAAGATAGTTGTCTATACTGATCACCCAGTCCCAGAACATCCTCAGCAAGCCTGAAGTATCCAAAAGAATGACAAGGTGGGCTCTTGAGTTTGGACAATATGAAATCCAATTCCATCCGCGAACCTTAATAAAGGCCCAGGCTTTAGTAGACTTCATCGCATAGATGACGAGCAAAGATAAGTAAGAAGAAAATGCATAGCAGAATCTTAGAATCAAAAAATTAAAATCCAAGTGTGAAGATGTTGCATGGAAACTATTCGTGGATGGAGTATCCAACAAGGTAGGTTATGGTGTGGGACTGCTGTTGGTCAACCCATAAGGAGAGTAGCACAGATATTTACTTCACTTTAGCTTTCCACTCCCCAATAACGAAGCGTAATACGATGAATTAATATGTGGCTTAGATCTTGCAATTAAAATGAAGGTCAAAAGCATTAAGGTCTTTAGTGATTCGCACATAGTGGTTCAGCAAGTGGGAGGAGACTATGAGGTTCTGGAAGAGCAACCAATAAATTATTTGGGAAAATTTCATCAGCTCATGATCCAGCTTGAATACTTTGATGTTTAACATGTACCAAGGGGTGAGAACCCAAAAGCAGATGCCTTGAGAAATCTAGCAACAGCTTGATTTGATTCATTGCTCAACCACAAAAATGTTAAGGTGAAAGCCATCCAAGTCAAAAGTATGAAAACTACGACCGTATCAATGGTACAGGCTGAAGAAGAAAGCTAGATGACACTGCTGATAAAATACTTTGAGAAAGGAAAGTTTCCAGAAGATAAGTCGCAAGCCAGAAAATTAGAGTTGCAATCTCATAACTACACCTATGAAGAGGGAACCTTGTACAAAAAAAAGCATCCTGGCTCCATAGATAAAGTGTATATGACCATCGCGGGAAAGGAAAATCCTAAGGGAAGCGCACGGAGGATTTTGTGGAAATCATCAAGGCTCTGGAACGATCATAAAGAAAATAATTAGAGTAGGGTACTATTGACCGAGTATGTTCAACGAGGCGTACGACTTTGTTTTCAAATGTAAAAGTTTCCAGATTAACGCTTAGATATCGCACAAATTGCAGGCTATTTTAACAGACATAAATGGAGCTTGGTCATTCGATAAGTTGGGAATTGATCTGATATGACCTTTTCCAAAGGGTACCGACAATAAAAGATTCTTAATCGTCGTGATTGACTACTTTACCAAGTGGATGGAAGCCAAGCCCCCGGGAAGAGTACCAACAGAACTAACAAGGATGTTCATCATGCAGAACATAGTTTGTGTCTTCGAAGTGCCACAAAATATTGTAACGAACAATGACACACAATTCACTAGCGTAGTCTTCAGCGAAAGGTGCTCGAAGTTAGGGATCACAAAGAAGTTTACCTCTGTAGTTCATCCTCAAGCCAAGGGTCAAGTGATGTCACCAACAAGACTATAGTTTAGGGTATACAAAAAAGATAGGAAGGGAAGCGAACTGGTTGGATATATGAAATATCTAATACCATGTAGTTATATAGAACAACTGTTCGACAACCAATAGGAGAAACACCATATAACCTAGCCTATGGTAATGAGGCAGTAATACAGGTTGAAATAGGGAACTCAAGCCTTCGAGTACAAGTATACAAGGAGGGTGATTATCCCAAAGTGATGAGATTGGACCTAGATGAAATCGAAGAAAAGAGGCAGAGAACAACAATTACAAAGGCGAAGTATAAGGAGAAAATGGCTAGAGTATAGAATCACAAGGTCAAGGAGACACAATTCCAAATTGGTGACTTCGTGCTATGAAAAAATGAAGCGAGCCTAGCGAAAGAAAAAGAAAAGCTAAACCCCAAGTGGGAAGGCCCATACAAGATAATAAAAGTGCATCGTTCTAACTGCTACGAGCCAGAGAGATTGGATAGTAATATCGTCCCCAACACTTGGCACGTGATCAACCTTAGAAAGTTTTATGTTTAACATCTAAGGAGAAGGGTAGGAAAAAACCAAATGTATAGAAGCCATGAGATGATCATTGGTGTTGCTTGCATCCTTGTTTTCTTTCCAAAGTAATATTATTGTAGAAATACATGTTTAATATAAAAGTTCGTATTTGGGGAACAACATAATTTTTGTCTTCTTTGAAAAAATAGCTAACTAAGGCACATCGCAAACAATTAAGTTTGGCAAAACAGGAAGTAGCAACTTACAATTTTTCGACTTTGTAAGCTATATATTTTACAAAGTCGCAATCTTACTATTGCAAGCTATAGATCTTGCGTAAAAGCCGATATACCTACAAAAATAGTGAAGCAAGTAAGCAATAGATCTCATAGTTTGCACTATACGAGCCTACAAGTTACCAAGCTATAGATCTTGGAACTAAAAAAACCCAGCTAAGAAAGCTATAGATCTTGCAAAAAAGGTAGATATGCCTACAAAATAACGAAGCAAGCAAGCAATAGATCTTGCAAGTTTTCAAAGTAAAGATTTCTAATTTTTCCAGCTATGGATCCTGTAAAATATTAAAAAATGCCAGAAATATTAGCAGTACGCAAAAGTGATAAATGCATCCATGAATGAACAATTGTAAATGAAAAAATAATAACACTTTGTGTTTGGAAAAAGGAAAAAAAATACTGAATTCCAAAATACAAACAAACATTAATTACTAATCTGAATGTTCCAAAAAAATATCGATGCTTAGATGTGCGTGATGATCCAGGGGACGAAGAACCGCCATGATGAAGAGGTAGCTCAACTTCGCGATGACACTGCTTAGCCTCACGATGAGATCGTTCAGCTTCAGGCTCATCTTCTAACATATTGTTACAATGGCATTTAATGTACAAGTAGGCGAGATACCGTGTAAAACCTCGTCGCTCCATATGGTCAAGATGCTTGGCGAAGTATGCCCTAAAATCAGTTATGGGGCCAAATTCTCCACGATCAAGTTGCACGCTCATAATGTCAATATTATCTTGATAATTCTTATTTGTAGCCTTCAAATTTTAAATTTAATCTTATAATGGGAAAATATGAGACCTGACAGCTTCTATTAAGTTAATCCCCTGTCCGCAGATACCATCGGTAGGTCCCAACGACCAGTAGCCCGGCGGGATAATAAGAAAAGGGTTTGAAGGTTATCCTTATATTCAACAAAAGCTTTGTTCAAGCTGATGCACACATAATTCAAGAATATTGAAATCAGCATGAAGCTCTTCATTCTCACTACGAAGCTGGGTATTTAGCACAAACTATTCGTTAAACTTTCTTTGACACCCGATTGCAGAAGAAGACAAATGATGACATTCATTCTTCTTTTTCTTCAATAGCTCCAATAGATCGTCAATGCGAGAACACTGTTTATCAATGATCTGGGTCTTTTGATGAACTTCACTGGCCTTGCTAGAAGAAAAATTCTTAGCGTCCTCCTGCTGACGAAGCATTCTAACCATGCTCAGCTATTGGTGTTTAATAAGATTTTTCTATTAAGCACAAAACTCTTTCAGTTCACGGATGGAATCTTGAGTATCCTTTAATGTTTCTGTCCATCCAATTTCAAGATCATGGATGCCAACTAACATTTACTTTAGATGAATACCCATACGTGTGGCCCATTCATAAACATGAGGAGGAAGATGGAGCAAATGCATATATATACCAACAGATTCAAGATCCACCAAGATATGAAAAATTTCTTTGTTAAAAAATTCAATATTGTAGCACTCGGGTACGAATTGGCTGCAGGAACAGCTTGCAGAAGAATTTTGAGAAGATGAAGAGGAAGGAAGTTTACATCCAAGGCATAATGGAATAGACTCTGGATTAAAAAAGCAATTAGCGGAAATAATCTCAAAGAATTCCTTGGATAAGGATTGACTATCTTAGCCCATCTCAACAAGGCAAAATGGAGATGACATATACCCAGGATGATTATAAAAATGAACATTAGACCCCAAATAATCAAAGGTTTCAAAATATTTTGATCAACCAAAATTTCAAAACCCTGCATATGAATAAATAAAATAAGAACTAGACAAAATTTCAAATGCGAAGTTAAAGTTAATACTCATAATAGTACACATAGTACATACATACACCAGAACATGCTTGTCAATTAAAAATAAAAATCAATAACACTAAGATCCACTAACATTAGAAGAAGGAACACTCGAAGTCTGAACTATGGTAGATGAATCCTTCTTGCTCGAATTTTGGGCAGAGACCTCAATGCTTGTATTTCTTTCATCGTTTGCATTGGCCTCAATATTTGCATTCACAATAGAGTAAACGACAAGCTCGAAATGGTGAGTACCAAAGGGAAGCTCCTCAAAATAATCAAACTCGTACTTCTTAAGTTCAGCCACAGGGGGCAAGAAAGATAGACCAACTAGGTAGGATAGCAACACGTAAGGGTAGCCACCATTAGAAATATTACGTATGAACCCCTTTTCAAGAAAATCCTTCTTTTTCTCCAACACCTTCTCGGACTTAGCCAATTTAGGTAAGTTCTGGACCTTCCCAGTAGGTTCAACCTTCGCATCTTTGCTAAAGCCTCAACATACCCAACTCGGTGAGTAGTAGTGGGGATATCTTCAAATAAAACTTAGATGCACGTTGTCTTTACCATACGATCAAGAAGGACCTGGGGATACCCAGGAAGAACAGGACCATTAGTCCACATCTCCTCCAACTCGGAACGCAATCGAGTTGCTTCCCTTTCTGCGCATGCTCCTCAACTGTATATGCATATTTTTAGGCATCCCCAATAGAGGCACTCAAAGTGGTGCACTTCACTTCTGCTGCCTACTATTTCTTTAGGAATCAACAGTCCCCTTTAACAAACTTGGCAACCCGCTGGTTAACGAGTTGCAAACTCTCACCAACCAAATGTTCATAGGCATGCAGATAAGCATGAAAGTTAGATATCATAATAAGGGAATACAAAATTAAAAGACACAATAGTCCTTAAGAAATATAACACATGCATTGTCTCATTGAGAGACAGCTTAGAAAGGGTAGTAGGAATAGTTCCCCCACTATCAAATCATGGCTTTGTGGTTGGGCTTTAGAGTGGGAATGGATGGGTTGCCTCCTTTTTTGAAGAGGCTCCAAAGTATTGGAGGTCCCACCGGTTCGTTCCTTGTCCTTTTTTTTCTATGAGAAGAGTCATCAGTATTGTGGGAATCGATCTCCCTCCCTTCTTTAGCGGTAGCCTAAAAAATTTGTTGCTGGGAGCCAGCTTTGGTCACTTTATCTGAAGAGACTATAGTAGTAATGTTTTCATTGGTTTCAATAGCCATGTCGTTAGGCTGTTCATCTTCATCATCGGAGAAAAAGTGTTATCAACATGATGATTGGTCAAATCTATATATGCAATTGGGCCATGAAAGTCAAAAGAGCACAAGGAAACAACAAGACAATATGAACAATAGTAGATAAATAAATAGAACCAAAAGAAACGATAAAATAGTGACAAGAAAAAAACTTTGCTCACAGTATTAGCTTTGCGAAAAAACATCAAATCTTTGCTGAGTTTCAAAACAATCACGGACTTAGTATTAAGGCGAGCTTAGCCTTAGAAAGTTTTCATTTTAGAACGTTGAAGTTCCAAACTGGAAAAGATTGTTGGTTCTCATTACTAGGTTTTAGAAAAAAAATTATGCCATACCCCATAGTTATTAGGGAATCCACCAACGAACTCAACTGATGAAATGGCTGGGTAAAGGGTAAATTCCTCAAACGAGTTCTTCACCTTGCGAAGCTAGTAAAGACTAGAAAATAGGTTGATGGAAAAAAGAACTTGATTCGCTTCGCACACATGGCAGAAAACAACAAATATTGAAACAACTTTTGGATGAAGCAGAGACAATACGATCCGATAATGGGAGAGTAAGTCCAGGACATATCGAGGTAAGAGAAATTCTAACCCAAACTTAAGTTAGTCTAAATAACCGGTGATAACTCCCGAAGGTGGAGTGCAAACACTTTCAGAAGCCTCAGGGGCCCTAAGTTCATACAAAGATAAAAAAGATAAGTATCCTTAAAATTTTCTAAGTAGTAATTATAAAGAATACTACTAACAATAGAAGATCCATTTGGATGGTTGGAATCCTCCTTGGAATTGACATGGTCAACGAGAACGTCTCTTACAGAAGGTTTGGCATTATTGGAGGCAGACATTGAAGCAATTAGAAATCATAAGATCTGAAGGAAAACTATCAATCAGAACTTACAAGAACACCAAAAAAGAGGTATATTCCGGAAAAAAATAGAGGAAGAAACACAAAACACACACCCGAAAAAACCAGAGGAAAAGAAAGCCAATCGGAAAATCCATACCCTAATGTTAAAAAACATAGCTACGGTAATAGAGGCGATGCACAAATACACAAATATTACCCTACACAGAAGATTGTGAGAGAGAAAACTTACAGTCTTATGAGGAGCGATGAGGAACTGGAGGCATATAAGAAAGAGGAAGAACACGAAGAATACAAATGAGTTAGCACATTATGTTTAAGAAGTTGAAAAGGGAAGAGAATTAAAAAATGGAATAGAAAAGTAATGATTGTCGTCTGTCAAAAAGTAACTTACCTTTTAAGGAATATGAGACGCCAATGGAATATAGGTACACGCAATACAATGAATAATGATAGAATTTAATCAAAAAAATTGAAGCATTTTGGGAGGTCTTCGCCGTACCTCTCAAAGTTATAATTTATAAGCCCTAAATGCTTACTAAGTAAAATTAAGTAGACACTGGCAAATTGAGGTCGTCCACAAAGAAAAGGGATCCTTCTAAGGGTTCATGGATATAAGAGTGGATACTAGGCTAGATATAGATATACATATATATAGAAAGCATGTAAAGAGGGGGGTTTTTGGTTGGTTTTTCTAAGTTTCGAATTGAAAGACAAGTTAACTAGCTAGCAATGTAAATTTACCAGATATACAACAAACTAATAGAAAGAGATTAAATCAAAAATAAAAAAGCATTCGGGGCAATTGATTTTTCACTTCCAAACCTCTTATAGATAAAAGGAATTCACTCATTCATTCACATTTAATGTCTATGAAGAATGCGACCACCTCCATTTAAATAGGTAGGCATCATTTTCCTCTTAATCATAATTCACAAATACGTTCAACGATCATTTACAAACCTCATTAACAATCACTTTAGACGTTCAACGACCATAAAGATATTTCTTCAATGGTTCCCACCTTTGAATTTTTTGGGGTTAAAGAAGTAGCTCTCCAATATCTCTCAGTTTGCAAATGAATCCCTCTATGAGTATTGGAAAAGATTCAAGAGGCTATTAGCAAGATGTCCATATCATCCATTTAAGGAGGGGGATGTGGTAAACTATTTATTCAATGGATTTTGTGATGATGACATGCGAATGGTGAATGCCGCTTGCAGGGGTTTGATCACCAAAAAATTCCTAATGATGCTATGTCACTCTTCGAAAAAATGGCCAATAGAACAACATAATTTGGTACTAGATGCCGAGTGAAGACCATGGATGAGCCAACTCAATCTCTCAAGCTGGAGGAGAAAGTCCATGCTCTTGCTTCTATAATGAAGGAAGTCATGAAAGAGAGAGTTCACAAAGCAAGGGTTTGTGGAAATTTTCGTCTCAATCATCACATCGATGCTGGTCCTCAAATGTCGGAAGACTTGAAAGAAGTTAAGGCAATAGACTTCAATGGTGGCAATAGGAAATAATTAGGTAGGGCGCAACAACAACAAGGGTTACATGGGAACCAAGAAGGTGAAAGGTAAGACTCCTACTCGAATACCTTCAACCTGAGGTACCGTGATCACCCCAATTTCCATTGCCACAAGGAGAATCAAGTTCGAGGGTACAATCAAGGCAGACAAGCTTCACGTCAGCCCTATCTAAGGAGAGAAGTGCCTTCAAATAAAAAATCCTAACCCTACAAGTTGGATCAAGAAGATATCTTGGTAGATATCTCTCAATTGGCTAAAAAACAAGATGTTTTCACAGAGGGTACAAGGCGTGAGATTCAAGATCTCAGTACTTAGGATTTTTCAAGTATAAAAATTCTTGAAATCCAATCTTCCCACCTCGGTGAGCCAACCTGAGGCCAAAGAGTCTGAAGAATTTCCTTCCCAACAAGAGATCAATCTAAGGAATGTGAGAACTTTTAAGCTAAGGAACATGAAGAAGGTGTGTGAGCCCGAAAAGGAAATCTTGCAATAAGACGACTTGGTGATGGAAAACAATAAGACCAACTTGGAGGATCGTGAAATGGTTGTAGAGAAGGATCCAGTCAAGGAGCTTTCTACACCCGAGGTGAGGGTGAATCCCCCACCACCTTTCCATAGTACATTTATAGGAAGGCCGAAGGTGGCAACCACCGATGAGAACATTTGGAAGATCTACGAGAAGGTTGAGATTAGCGTTCCACTTTTGGACTTGAATGAGCATGTTAGTTCCTATGCTAAATTCATCAAAGCTGCATGCAGTAAAAAGAGGAACAAATCACTTAGGAAGTTAGGAAAGTTGAAAGTAGGGGGAATGACTACTATTAATGATAACAACTTGCCAAATAAATGCAATGACCTTGACATATTTTCAATTCCTATCTCCTTAGGCAGTAACTTGATAAAAACACTATGATTGATCTAGGAGTATCTATTAATGTTGATGTTTTCTCTTCTTGCCTTTATAAGAACCTAAACATAGGTGAACTTAAGGAAACTAGGGTAATTGTCCAATTAGCCAATCACTTCCAAGCTAGCCCTCGAGGTTTAGTTAAGGACAAATGGTTGGGGATACCTTTGCTTAAAATGTAAAAGACTAAGATAGACGTACATTTTGGAACACTAATCCTAGATGATAACATTGATCATTGTGGTTTGATATTTATAAATATAAGCATGATTCCCCAAATCCCTCTCTTGTGTGCAAAGGTATAACCTTGTGTGAAAAACTTACTCAATGTGAAAACTCTTGCATGATTGGTAATGATAATCTCCTTGATGAAGCTCTTGGTGATAGTGATGAAGATAGCCTAGATGATGACAATCTTGATGAGTATGTGAGTGATGAAAGAAATCCGACCTTGTGCTTTGATTGTGATGATCATGTCGATGAGACTTATGCTTTACATGATATTATTGATGAATTTTCTATCTTGGATTGATTATCTATGCTCACTAACATGCAACTGTCAGTGGGGTGTAGAAAGGATGCAAAACATCCTCAACCACCATCAAAACCCAAGGAAATGGCTAAGGACTCGACACTGGCTGTGTATGGATATTTGTTTTCCTTGGCAAACAAAACGCTTAAAGGTAAGGATGACACTTTGTGGAGACCTCTACAAAATGATGTCATCATGGGTAAAGTTGCCGATGGCTACTCATGAGACCTAACAGTAGGTTTTTTATATTAAAATTTATGAAGAAATAAGTTGTGTGGACGAAAATAAAAATACGTGCTCTTTCTTTCTTAGTTTTTGATTTTCTGTAGATAGATGTTGCATGAGTTTGTGTGTGACAAAGTATCTTGGGATGAAACTCTTTTTGATTGACAAATTTTGATTTCTAATCTCATGCTTTATTTTGTGTAAGAAATATGATTTATTGGGTGACTAAGTTTTTCAAAAAAAAGGAAGGAAAAAGGGAAAAAAGGGTCCCGTTCACAGGAAGCCTTGTGCTAGATCCCTTCAGCACAAGGCATGCCTCATGTTAGGCACCCTTAGTACATGGGTAGCCTATTGTCAGGTGCCCTCAATACGAGGCTGGCCAGTGTCATGCCTTATGATGCAGCACTAATTGGGAAAAAATGCGGATTTTTGAAAATTTGAATTTCAAGCCAAAATATGCATGGGAGATCGTCGCCGTACCTCTCAAAGATACAATTCATAAGCCCTTTTTTCTTACTAACTAAAATTAAGTAGATAGTGGCAAGTTGGGGTTGTCCAAAGAGAAGAGGGATATTCCCAAGCGTTTACACATACAAGGGTGAATATGAGCATAGATATAGATATATACTTACACACACACACACACACAATCATGTAAAGAGGGGGTTTTGGGGTTGGTTTTCCTAAGTTATGAAATTAAAAACAAGACAACTAGCAAAGCCAAGTAACTATGCTAATCATGCAACAAAATAATAAAAAGGATAAAAACTACAAATGACAAAGCCTTGGGGGAAATGGGATATCCGCTTTTGTACCTCTTAGCTATCATTGAATCCACGACCTACTCACTACTTTAACTACTTGGAGTGAAGATAAATATTCTATCCTTATTTGATAGTAGTTTAAAAGAGTGAATTCAACAGCTCTTGCTAAGCCTCATCAATGACCCCGTCAGTCGTTCAACGCCTAAAGGTATCCCATTAATGGCATTAAGCATAAAGAATCAACAAGCTTGGTAAAAAGCTTGGTAGCTTTGCACCAGTTCATGTATTTACACAAGATTAGCCAATAACGTTCAACGTCCATAAACTTCTCCTATTTGCTACACAAAACACACATGATAAAGAATTCGACATTTTCACATTCATCTAGGAATTATCAAATCATCAACCATATTAGAAGCTGTAATTCATGCTCTTGGATTTCATATCAAAAGAAAGGATAATTAGCTACTTTCTCCAAACCCTAACACATAATCATACAAGTAATTCATATACTCAAATTTCTAACACCATTAATCATGAAACAACCAAATTCAAAGAACACTAAATACACAATAGAGGAAGCATTAAATAGATAGATATGATTTTCAAGACATAGATAAGGAAGCTTCAATCGATGGCTCCCAAGGAGATTACTAAGATAAAGAATAAAAACACATAATTAATCTACAAACTAAGAAAAGAAGAATAAGATAACTAGGGGTTTTTACTATAAAAATGGGGCTGGAAGAGTCCTGGAAAAGGGGAAGAGAGAAGAGTATTTATAGTACAAAAAGTCTAAAAAGCATATCTACGTCGTTGTCTGTCACGACTCGCGACACAATCGTCACGACTGCGACGATCAGAATATTCTACCCTCAAATGTTGTCTTCTTTCTTGGTCTAATTTTAGTAGTCTCCTCTTCTCTTCTTCGAGTCTTCCAGGTCCTTGTAGTCTTCAAAATACAGTCCTCATTGTCTTCAAATCTTCAAAGATTGTCTTCGAAGTCTTCAAAGTCTTTTAATATTTGCCTTGTCACACAAAATCCCCTAGAAGAGTAATGAGAAGATAAAGTAGCTCTTAACTCATCTTAGATAATTTCAAGAAAAAATGCCACATCTAAAGCACAAAACTATACAAAAGTGAATCCAAAAAGTCCCAAAATAACTGTATAAAATGGACACACCAAATATCCCCACACTTGAACCTT
>JAULKM010165623.1:0-16077 GCA_032355605.1 Rubia tinctorum | reverse complement strand
CCAAACTATCTACTTAGTTGTATTTAGTAAGCATATTGGGCTTATAAATGTATTTTTGAGAGGTACGGCAACGACCTTCCAATCTCAATGTAATATTTTTTAATGTTGTTGATTTGATGAGGATGGTTGGGGATATGGAAAGTTGTTTTGTTTCGTTTTATGGCACAAGGCTGACTTAAAATGTTTGTTCTGGTGTTGTGTTTACCGTTCTACTCATTTATCATCTTTAGAGTATTGATACTATTCTACTCTGATCCAATCGTTGTTGATAGAGGTAACATGTTTGAGGTAATCTGTTTTAGTTATTTTCCTATTATTTGTGGTACATTGCTTATTAGTCTAGCTTTATTTTGAGTTCCCATTGATACCCGTAGAACCTTTTGGATGTTAATGGGAAGGATTAATGAGCCTCTGGTTTGTGGGAAGAAAGAATGTCTTGCTCGCAACTCCATGACCCTGGTTCACAATAGGTGCAAGTAATGCATTGACATAGTACATTTTACTTGTTTTCTTTATATGTAGTTGCTTTGTAAGTTTGGTAGTTGCTGGCTTGGCCTTAACGATAGCTTCTCTTCGAGTTTTTCATCAAGTACTATTACTGTAGATTTTGGATCATTTTATTTCTTGATCTGTTTTGCAGAGGGGATTTAAAGCTCAATGGTTGTCCTTGACCTTCTCTACGACTATTTTCTTAGCAATGGTATTTTCTTGTACCAGCCAATAATGTGGAGGTTTATATGAATGGGCAGGACCAATTCCTAGAACACATAAGGGATGACAAAAGGTGCAACAAAACTTGGTTCCAAGTTTCTTGAATGTAAAGGAAATAATGAGGACAAATACTAAATATTTTGCCATTTTGATGTAGCCCAATACAGTTCTTAACTAGCGGAGCAGGATCCAAGGCTTGGAGGGGTGATGTTAAGGATCAAAACATGACACAATTTCCAAATGGTATGATAGGGTACATCTGAGCATTTCTAAGGACCATGGATGTGTGAATTAGCATTGTGATTTGATGTGTATATGTCATATGATTTAGTTGCTACTATAAGCCAAAGTTATGTTTAGTCTCATAGATAGTTATATTTGGGATAGCTTTGTTTAGTCCCATAGATTATTAATTTTGTATCATACATTTTGTGGAAATATTTTTGGATGTTGCTAGATGTATTAATATATATGTTGTTAGATTGTTTTACTGTTTGTTGTGAAGTATTAGAGAAAATGCGCGTAGCTGCGGTCAGCACCCTATTCTACTTTTTATCCCAAATGAAAGAAATAGAGCAACTGCGCGGAGCTGCGATCAACACCCAATTCCAAATATGCTTTTGCCAAATGGAAGTAACAGAGCAACTGTGCGTAGCTGCGGTCAGTGCTCAATTGCAATTTCAAACTAAAAATTGGTGACAATTTTAACTCCGGTTTTTCTAAAAACCAGAGCAAAAAAATTGATACCATATAAAACTGGTGCGAATTTAAAAATGTTTTTTAGACCGGTGCTAATATATGAAACCGATGTTAAATTTAGCACCGGTTTTACAAAAACCGATGTTACCCAAAAAACTGGTGCTAAATTTAACACCGATTTTTTCCTTCGGTGCTAACATGAAAACCGGTGCCATTTTAGCATCGGATTTATATAACTAGTGTTAAAAAAACCGGTGCTAAACCTATTATCGATTTTTCAAAAACCGGTGAAATTGTTTCACCGGCTACTTAGGCACCAGTTTTTTGGACCCCAAAAACTAGTGCTTGAGGGTCCGAAAAATCGGTGCTAGAGTGTCTGTCATGTGATAGTGTTCATTTATATGTCTTGAGAAACTATAGGGAAACCGTAGATTACATGACTGAACACCTTAATTTGATCACGGAGGTTCATCCTACGTGGCCCCCAATAAAGTTTAGTTAGAGCACAATGAAACGTTTGTGAATTGGTTTTATGATTGATGCAATGTCGGTGATCAGTACGACAGAAAAATTCTAGCATTTACAAGGATTCCTGATTGCACAATATTTATGTATTCTGGATATGACATGAATGGTTTCTGTTTTGCTACTAGGGACCAAGATTTAAGGAGTATGACAAAAAACAGTGGAGTTTATATTGTGTCTGAAAAAATGTGGCAAGCAAGTAAGAAAGACAACAAACCGATCCTCGTTGTCATGTCGTTTTATGACGTTATTGATGAGGTTTGGGAGCTTGACTACGGAGAATTCAAGATTCTGATTTTCAAGTGCATATGGTTTGACAACTGAACTGGAGTTCGAACTGACGATCCAATGGGTTTTACACTGGTTAACAAGAGTCGTGAAGCCTACAAAAATGATCCGTTTGTTTTGTCTGACCAAGCAAGGAAAGTTTCCAGTGATTAGATTGATTCCGAGGTTACAATGGAGAAATTAGAGTTTCCATAAATTTCCCCCTACTGATTAATGATAAAGCGGGAGCCGCACGGAGGAAACAAAAAGATGGCATTTGGATTGATGCAGATGGCAAAGAATTTGGGGTCGTGCAATCAAAGAAGAGGAAGGTGGTTGGAGACTAGTAGCTTAGAAGTATATACTTGTTTGGGTATATTATGTATGTTTGTAGTATGTTTTGTACTGCATGACTCGCAACGACTCTGAAACTGTGTGGTAATTGGTACTAATTTTGATATGGTTACATACAACAAGTTGCATATACACTGACATCAACTGCTATATTAGTTGGAATTGGGGTACACAAAAACTTATGTGGGCGCTGCGGGCAGCTGCGTGTAGCCGCTCTATAGGTTCCAATACATTTGGAAGAGAAACATAGAATCAGGCGGTGGCCGCAGTTGCACGCAGCTACTCTAGTAGTTGCATTTGGCAAAAGTAAAAATAGAACAAGGCGCTGCGCGCAGCCGCTCTATAACGCCGCTCTATAAGTTCAATATGGCAAAAGGAAAATTTGAACTGGGCGCTGGCTTCAGCTGCACGCAGCTGCTTCATTAGTTCAATGTAGAAAGTGCCATTTCGGAATTGGGCATTGAACAGAGCTGCGTTCAGCTGCTCTATCAGTTCACACTGTGAAAAACAACACCATCATTAGGCTCTGAGTGCAGCTGCGTGCAACCGCTCAAGTATTTCACTACAAACACTAAAACAGCCCAACAAAGTATAGATGACCACATCTAGAAACATGAAAAAACATTTCCCTAGCTAGTAAGATCACAATTCATGGCCACAACATTCAGCAACATCCAAGAGAATTTGCTCGCACTTAACAAAATCGATAAAAATAAATCAACCGTTGGAAAACTACATGCATCGGAAGCAAAACAACAACATCCTACTTAATTAATCATCTAAAACTAGCAACCGTAACCAACATCCGAAAATAATATTCATAGTACATAAAGCTAACATTCAAGATATGCATCACAAAAAAACAACATTAGAAGACAATCTGCATCCACGTGTACCTAAGCAGTTCCCCCCTCTTCTAATTCTTCCTCCACAACTAGGCTCGATGACGTGTTGAAGGTAAGTAGTGCACCTAAGTCCTTCTCCTTCTCTCCTGCCATCACCGTCAAGTATTTCCCAGCCTCATAGGCCTAGCGAATGAGGTGATCCATCTTGGACCCCAAGGCGTTCATCCGCGACTCAAACTTTCCCATGAGGATTTGACTAGTTTCTGAGCCAGACGACGCTGCTGCAGTTGCTTTGTATTTTCTCAAAAACAACAGAATTGATTTAACCCATTGGATTGTGGAGAATGTCCGTAGATCTCTGCTCGCAACGAGCTTTAAAGCACAACGTCGTGATGAGAGAAGAGAAACCGATGTTGTTGTGGTGATGAAGAATATCTCAAATTTGCGCCATAATGGTACTCCCAACGTCCATGCTCAAATTCTTCTTGGTTTTGTAAAGCACCAGGAGACGTGAACGATGAACTTTGTTGTTGATTGGCTTCAGTACTTCCGCGATGAAGTGGTACCATACATTCATCTCGTTCGACAAGTACTTCTTGTCGATGCTATACCATTCCACAGTGAGATTTTTTATCACACTATCACCATCTTCGCAGACTGCCTTCACAATTTCATCCCAAGACCCTTTCTCAACTGCCTTGTCCGCAGCTGCGTACTCAGCTGCTGGTTTCGGCAGGATTCAGTAGAAGTGGTTGATAACATCGGCTGATATGAGGACTCTCTTCGAACGACAACAAACCTCCTCCAAATTTGTGTACCTCGGCAATGACATCACCTCACATGTCAGATTCATGTTAGCAGGAGTCGGGGAGGCACAGTAGTGCTCCCATCCGCATTGGTAAATGTACTCCATGTATGGCGATGCAACCATTAACCCTCTCTCCAGAACAAGTCAACGGATGAGGAAACTACTATACATTTTTTTAGCTCTGGACAGTTGAAATCGGGTTCTGACAGTGAAAGCTCTACAACAATCATCTCTAGCCCGCTTGGTTGCTTGTCGACATGGTTGTCTCTAGCCTTTTTTGGGCATTGTTGGTGCCTTTCTTGCTCGGGCTTCCCTTACCTGATTTTCTCGGGGCCATATCTGAAAGGAAAAAAGATTAACATAGGTGGTAAAGCTTTATAGCTAAGAAACATCCTCATAAAATACATAGCAAGAAAAATAGAAATGAATAAAACAGTACAGTAAGTAATTACATACCATATAATCAACTAAACAAGTACAGTAATTATGATATTCTTTATCAAATAATTAACTAGCAGTTCAATGGTGCGAACATATGATGCAAATATAGCTTCACAACTAATTATTCCACATTTGGCTATAACGATGTTCTGAAACATCAGATAAGCAACTGGCTCGGATAAAAAATAGTATATTCATCATGGGCCACATAGCTGTACAATAATATCGTGGTATGTAATAAAAAGTTGCATTCGTATTAATAAGTTGTTTGTAAGAAAGAACAATTTTATCGTGGATACTATTTCAACCAGCATATAATGAAAGATTTTGTACCGTCAAACTCATTTCTACTGACCGAAACACAAGTTGTCCCCAAACAACATTCTCACATTATAGAATATTTCTTCTGTTATTCTTGTATATATGTAGGGAATCATAACGTGTTGACATATGTCATTATACAAAATATATTTTAAAGCATAATTTTTGCATTTATGAAATGGACATATATATATATATATTGATTGACATAAAATAACAAAATCGCGCAACACGCGATGGTACTGCGCTGGTACGGAGTGGACCATTCTGGAGTTGGTTGAAAGTGTTCCGGGAAGAACGATCTAAATATTCCGAGGGGTAAACTGTTGGTCAAACAAGTAATGGTTGGTCAAACAATAGTCCACGGCCGGTGAAACACTAGTCAACTGACTACACAATTCCTATGCTTATCTACCTTCGTAGTATATACATTGATGGTAAACACACACACACACACACACACACACACACACACACACACACACATATATATATATATAACTATATTAGTAACTACGTACTCCCTTCGTCCCACCATTGTTGGCATATTTACTTTTCTGAAGTCAAATTAAGAAAACTTTGACTCTAAATATGAGCTAATATATGTATAATAAATACATCATGTGATATATAGTTAGATTCGTCTTAACATCTATTTTCTAAATATTAATTTTTTATGTGAAATTTTATTAATGAACTAGATTTATTGACGGTCAAACATGGTCATTGAAGACCGTAAAAAAATAAATATGCCAATAATGCTGGGACGGAGAGAGTATATATTTTATAAAATATGGCCAAATATGACCAAGTATATATTTTCATGTATATTTAAAAAGTATTTGTGATGGACCAATTATTTGACTTGACCATGTGCATATATTTTCCTTCTTGCAATGTAGATGAACATAAGTACTATATCACCACAATTTTTTTAAGTCAACCAAATGTAATTTCCCTCCCAATATTAGTCAATGGGAGGGAAATCCTAGCACATTCCCTCCCATTTTTTTCGGTTGCTTTTCCTCCCATTTTACTCTCAAATTTCACTCCTTTTCTTCCCACTTTTTCTAAATCACACTCCTCCCAAATTTCACTCCTATATTTACCTCCTTTTTCACAGTAGTATCAAATAAATGCTGGGTCATGTTGCCAACATTTCTCCATGGAAGTTGAGCCCATGTTTTGCAAAATATTTCTCCCCAAATTTCACTCCTTCCTCTCCTTCTAACATTTTTCAGAATTTTCTCCCCCTACCACATACGCAGGCTCATTTGTCGTGTAAAGATTCTCCCTTCCTAGCTTCTTTCCCATTCCATATAATTTCTTCATCTACCTTTTGCCTACCTCGTTTTGGAAAGCACAAAAAAAGGTTCATTGTGTAATTATTGTGTGGATGCCAAATGCATTCTTACAACAATTGAGAGTATATAATTTGTTGCTTTTCTTTCCCTTTACATTTTTATAAATTTTTATTTGTATGCTATGTTTGAATTTGTTAGAATATGATGTTTGAATATATGTATGTTGTTTGGTTTGTGTAGAGGAAAATAGGATTCATTTATATTCTACTCGAAGGAGAATGGAATTCAATTCTTGGAATACGTGTAATCATTTGTATGATGTTTAAGTTGGGTAAAGGAGATAACTTGAACATTGCTCAGTTCAGCTAGGCTAATATAGAAGTGGGATTTTAGATCCTGTTGAATGACAGGACATCGTTAATTTTTTTCCAAATTTTGTATTCTGCTCCAATGTCTTGCATATATCCAATCGTATAAGTGTGTTATTTGTTTACCTTCATTCGCGGGAACTGTTTACATGTCCACCTATGATTCCTTCACTTATGTTGCTCATGCAAGGGCCCAATTGCATTGAATGGCGAAGGCAAAGAAGAAATTGGTTGTAAAAAATAGAGTTCATACTGAAAAAGTTGAGGAAAAATGTGTGCCACCAATTGAAGAATATGAAAATGGGAACGTCAGTAACAAGATTGTTGATGATGCGTCAACCTCAAAAAAATTGGAGGATGAACAAGGAGTGAATTCGACCGACGACAAGGGGGAGAATTTGGACAAGTTTGAGATAAAAGAGTATTGAAAACATAGAGGTACAACCATGTGTAAGACATTCTTACTAGCAAAGCAAAAGAAACCTCTAAAAATATTCTTTGACAAAAACTTTGAACACATGGTTATGCGTAGACGATGGTCTGGATATTGTGGCAAAGCTTTCCGACGACGAATACGATTTGAAACATGGCATAACTGGAAAGCTGTCTCAGAACGCGTAAAGAAAGATGCCTGGGAAGACATTCTTGTAAGTATGTTCCATTCCTTTATCATCGTTTCATGTTCTATAAAAAAATTTAAATTCACACCATATAAATTTAACTTTCCATGGATGAGCTGGGATATACAGACCAAAATGAGCTTTGATGAAATGAATGAGTTACAGAAGAAGTGGAAAACTTATGCGAGTGAAAAGTGGAGGAATTGGAAGGCAAAGGTGGCTCGAAAGTACATCATCAATGCAAAATCGGGTATCCATCCATAGACGACGTTTGATGGATAGATAGATAAGAGTGGGAGCTATTTGTATAGCAAAGAATGACCCCTGAATTCAAGGTCAATATATAAGTCCCCATAATTTTGTTATTCAATCGATAAATATATGTTACTAATCATAGACCATATAGGCTAAAAGTGACGCAGGAAAGGTAAGCGCCGCAAGTAAGGACTACGTCCATCATACGGGTAGTGGTCGCAAATTGCAAGTGAACTGGAGAAGAGGAAAAGGGATGATAAAATTGATCAACTTATGAGTCAAAGTCGAAGTTCAGAAGAAGAAGAGGCGGAAGTTGAAAGCATGAATTTCATACCAGACCGATTAGAGGTGTTCCTGGAAGCGAATTGGGATAAGAAATTATCTACCTACACCAACGATTCTGTTAAAAGAGCATCTCCAACTATTGTGAGCAAATTTAACAAATTAGCGATTCCCTAATTTTATTCTCATATCAAATAAATACTACTCACTCCCATTTGTTTTAATGAATATAAAAAACATTTGGACAAGAAGCAGAAGGGAGAGTTGGTGATTGAAGGAAAAGAAGATATCCTCGTTTGGGCAACCGAAAAAAGGATCATGGGGGTCGTTGGGGGTGGTTGCCCTACAATGGCGAAGATGAAGGATGTCCTCCCAAACATTGATGTCAGCCGTTATGCATCTAGTCGCTGTGGGAG
This sequence comes from Rubia tinctorum, assembly GCA_032355605.1. Classification (NCBI taxonomy): domain Eukaryota; kingdom Viridiplantae; phylum Streptophyta; class Magnoliopsida; order Gentianales; family Rubiaceae; genus Rubia; species Rubia tinctorum. Next base: position 7,861 of record JAULKM010165623.1, on the reverse strand, counting down.
CACAAACACAATAACATTTGAAGAAACATCAAATGAGAAACATGTGTCAAAGGAGGTGGTCGACCTCAATGAAAGGTTGGTTACCTTCTTCGAGGCGCAAACACAGTGGATGGAAGGAAAATTGGGTAAACCTATCCCCACCCTTGGATTCCCACAATTTCCTTGCTAAATCGTCCAACCCAACAAATAAAGACAGCCGATATTCATTCCTTTGGCATCCGGATCAGGTGACCCAGAGAAGGACCATCATGATGATAAGATATTCTATAAAATGACCCCTTGTCACACATTACGTTACAAAGTGAGAATTTAGCATGATAACATGTTTCTTATTAATAAATACATTTCACAAACACACCCGTTCGTTTGGCCCAACTATGTGATGGTTAAAAATAATTAGGTCAATGGTGGTGTGCTAATCATTGTCGATTGGTTATTTTGAAAAGGGGAGCAGCTATATTACTTGTTCATCTAGGAACGTGATTTCGGATGTTGATTTGCGATGTTGTCGGTTGATTTCTTATGGGCGTTCATTTTGGATTCCGAATTCATGTCAATGTTGCCGGTTGTGTGCATATATTTAAATGTTGTTACTTGGGTTCATTTATTTAGCTATTATTAGTTGTGGAAATTTATATGTTGTTAGTTCTGCTAATTTGTCTATTGAAGTAAGAGAGCGGCTGTGCGCAACTGCGGTCAGCTGCTAGTTCTAGTTTCGATTCTCCTAGATAGACATCACTGGACGCCTGCGCGCAGCTGCTCTCAGGGGAAACATTTTTGGTTCAGGTTTAGTTTAGCCCACTAAAAACTAATAGAGTAGTTGCGGTCAACGTCACTTCTATTTTTGACTTTCCCATGAGAACATAATGGAGTGGTTGCGCGCAGCTGCTCTCTAAAGCAGCAAAATTGCAATAGGTTTTCAATACCTAACATTTGGCTAATAGAGAGGCTGTGCAACAGAGACGATATCATTTATTTTATTACTTACCCACTGACAACACCTGCTGTCTTGGGAAAAACATTTGTTTCTTCTTCCAAAACTCAATTCGGTATTTCTATACTTGCATTTTAATTATCCCAGAGATGTTTATGACTTTTTCTGGCAACGAAAACAACTTGATGTTCAAATCTTGAATAAATTTTCACTCTTATCAACCAGGCATAATGTTTAATTTGATTGCATTGTTAAATTATTTTCTTCTCATTTGTTTTTCACAATTCCTTCTACTGAGGTTTCTTCCGACATGTTTGTTATTTTCGTGCTCAGATAGGAAAAAAAAGCTACTTATATGTTCTGAACCACAGTGGACAAAGGGATACCGCTGCATTTGGTATCTTGCTTCCTAAGGATATGGAAACATACTTCCCTATCAGATGGGAACGAGTTAATCTTTGTGGACCTGTGCTTATCCCGAAGGCACCTCTGCTTATTGAACATGAACAATTTGAGTTTATATCTGAGGCCATTGGATATAAGATTCTATGGAAAGAAAAACTAATCGATAACTTTAGCCAACAAGAAGATCATGAGGTGTGATAATTGTATGTTTAAGATCGAGGCGTAGATATCTTTTCAGAAATTAACCTAACTTAATTTATCATTCATATGATTACCTAGGAGAACGAGAAGTTTCTGCTTCGCAACTTGCTGGTCGTTGAAGATGGAAGCCATGAAAAAAATCATACGCCAAAAACTACCAAGGAGGAAGAAGAGGTTGGATAAATAATTAAATAACCATACTCACATTAGCAAATACTGATAATCACACTCTCTCCCTACAGGAGGTGGTCGGTGATGAGGAAAATCCTAACAAATTGTTCACAACCTATACCTGATCGATGAAATTAGAGGTCAAACATTTCCCCTCCCCCCCAACAAACACACACACCCGCACACTTCCATTTCTAATGGTGACTATTGTTTTCAATACTTAACTTACAATCTATCCATTAGTGTGTAGCAAAACAAATTATTGCATTGACGAAAATTGGTGAATCAACTCCACCCAACTCGGTTTATGACCATCAATTTTCCATAAGGAATCATTTAACCCTTTGCAAATCCCGACGACTGCTGAATTATATTCCCATGAAACTCAACTAATTTATCATATTGTCAAATAGAATTACAGTAGCATGTATCTTGCAGGGGGTCACATAAGACCAAGAATGCAATGCTGTTGTGCAACAGATCTGTGAATTTATAAGTTCAGTCACCCAAGTATTTGGACCTAACAAAATCTCCCACATCCCTTTCAATGCGGTTGTGTTCGGATCCAATGACATCTCCACGGCCATTTTTATTGACAAACTGAAGTTGTTCATGACCAGCCTGAAAAATAGACCGGAAATGGAGTGGATTAGTGGATCGCATCTTGATCTATGGGCATCGCAAGAATGCATGTTCACATTATTATACATGCTGCATAACAATTGTTCATTTCTATTTTTTACAGACACCTATGCGATGGGATGGTTGATCAATGTCACGTCCAGTTTGTTCTGGCAGCTTCAAAAACCCTTGCTCAAAATGGCCATCAAAGGATTGAATTCACTACGAAAGAGGTTTCAACTATAATGCGCTGCACACAAGCAAAGATGTACGTCTTCCTGTACAATCGAGAGTAAGTTCTATGCATGTACAAGATTAACTAAATTGTGGTATTATTAGTTTCAGAGTTGTTCAACCTCTGCAAACAGCTACACCCAGCTGCAACCGTATCTTCGGCTTTTTTTAGCAAAGTTATACATTAATAATCACATCAACTACTTTCTTGTTTGCTTTTGTAGTAGCCATTGGTTTTTTATCATCTTTCTGCCGGAAAATGAAAAAGTATATTGCATCGACTCGATGACTGGGGGATTAGCAAACGTAAGAAGCCATGCCTTCAATTGATTCATTCGTAAGTTGATCAAATTTTTTCCAACTTCATAAAAATTACACCTGATTAAACTAATAGGATCCATAGATATGTTTTTGTATTTATATATTGAAAAAAAATTCATTACTTCTAGGATTGCAACAAAATATCAATTGTACGTCAATTCAGATCAGAGTAAAACCTACCCTCCAGGCTACACATGGAATGTGATAAACATCAATGTACATATTATCTCATACAATTGTAATTCCTATGTCAATTTCATGTTCGTAACCATTTAAACAAATCCTTTTCCGTATCAGCACATGATTCAGCGTAGTACTTGGGAATGTGGATACCATTGTATGTATTATATAGAAAAAATAGTTAAAGAAGTGCATGGGATTGACATAATTCCTGTATGTTTTCTTATGTAGTTTTTTCCTATGTGTAATATCCGTCACTTGTGGCATATAACATTCACTTTAATGCATGTTTCAACAATTTCCAGAATATCGCACACCTTTGGGGAAAGAGAAATTAAGCACCATTGCTCTTAGTTGGGTTCGTATTTTCTCGAAAAAAACTTTGCCCCATTGCATGACTCAATTGCATGTCAAACAGGGAATTGAATCCATTATTGGATAGGTTCATGTTTATATATATACCATCACTTAGTATCTCTCTTTATGAAAGGTAAAAATGCCCAACATTCGATACATATCATCTCAATGAAACAATATGTTCTCGTATCTTATGTAGGTTTTGTCAACACAATTTTGGCAACCACTGACCACGTTCCTCTACTCCATATTACATTTGATCATATTCAATGGTCTTTTGCTACAACATTGTTGTTTATGACCGATAAATTGTTAATGTTGGGAATTTGTGCAATATAATCGGTGCACCGGTTTATTACATTGCACTAAAAACAGGGAATTTGTGGAAATATTTTTTTGTTGTAGCTAGATATGACCATATAATCGTTCTTGAACTATTCAACTATTTGTAGTGAAGTATTAGAGCTGCAGCATGCTGCTGCGGTCAGTACCCGATTCAAGTGTTGTGCTTCCAAATCGAACTACTAGAGCAGCTGTGGTCAGCGCCCAATTCTAGTTTGCATGCTGCGGTCAATACCCAATTCAAGTGTTGTGCTTACCAAATCGAACTACTGGAGCAGCTGTGGTCAGCGCCCAATTCTAGTTTTGTTTTTCCTAAATCGAACTAATAGAGCAGCTGTGCTCAACGCCCAATTCCAATTCTGTTTTTGCCAAATAGAACAAAAAGAGCAGCTACGCGCAGCTGCGGTCAAGGCCCAATAACAATTCCAAACCAAAAAACGGTGACAATTTCAACACTGGTTTTCTAAAAACCAGTGCAAACAAAAGACCGGTGTTAGATTTTAGCACCGACTTTAAAAATGGTGTTAGATTTTTAACCGATGCCAATATTGCAACGGTGTGAGAAAATCGGTGAAAAATTTTCACCAGTTTTTTGGACTGGTGCTAACAAGAAAACTGGAGCCAATTTAGCACCGATTTAATCAAACCGGTGCTAACCAAAAAACATTGGTGCTAACCCTAGCATAGGTTTTTCTGACCAGTGCTAAAAAGAAATACGGTGCCAATTTAGCACATGTTTAATAAAATCGGTGTGAACCACAAAAATCGGTGCCAACTTAGCACCGGTTTTTGAAAAACCAGTGAAAACGTTTCACCGGCTACTTAGGCACCGGTTTTTTGGACCCCGAAAAACCGGTGCTAGACATCCGAAAAACCGGTGTTAGAGTGTCTGTCCTGTGATAGTGATAGATTTTCCAAGTTAAAAATGTTGATAAAAGGGTTGTTGAAAAATGAAGAGAAATCATGTGCCGAATCGGAGAGAGGGCAACAACCCTTCCTTTTGCCTTTTGTTTTGGTGTTTTGGTCTATATTTGTTTTGATCTGTTGTCAATCGAGGGTATTGAAGTAATTTTGACTAACCTAAAACCTAGTTTTTTTAAAATAACATGCCAAACTTATTATATGTTACACATTTTAATTCTTTACGATATATAATCAATCATAACTTGTTAAAATATATATAACTTCTAAAACTTAAATTTAAAACCACAAATATCTCATTGTACTATATCTATATATACCAATGGAAAAAAATGCACAGAAGCGCAGAATCAAGTACAACAAAAAGTTAAGATTTTTTATACAATGAGCACTTTCGATAGAAATATGTATGTATATATATGTGTGTTTATATATATATAATAAAGTCTTATTTCAAACCGACAACTGTTAGATGAGAGCATTTATAATTGGCGGGACTAATAGGGTCATTTGATATTTACTTTTATTTATTGCAATGTGATAAGGTATGAGTTTATAAGCCCATACTCCCATTTAACCGACCCAAAGCCCCAACTTTTAATCTAAGAAATACCAAACACTTGAACTATAAAAATAGAGGAAAAGCCTTCAGAAAGGTAGATTTTTAATTCAGCCCCATAATACTGTAGCACTATTCTCCCTGCGGCACACCATCCCGGGGCCGACGCGCACCATACTCTCCGCCTGTGAGATTTTATTCATTTTGTGATTTTGTTCATTGTGTGATGTTGATGTGATTGTGCTAAATTTTTTGAGATATTGTATAGTGGAGTATGGTTTGATGTTTAGGTGTTTGACCTAAGATGTGTGATATATTGTAGAGTGGAGTATGGTTTGATGTTAAGGTGTTTGTCCTAACACATGTAAGATATTATTCATTTTGTTACATTGAAGTGTGATATAGATGATTGTGTGATGTTTATGTGTTTGTCATAAAATGTGTATTATATTATAAAATGTGTGACATGTTGTTGATTGTGTTATGTCGAAGTGTGATATAGTTGATTGTGTGACATTGTAGTGTTTGTCATAGAACGTATTAGATACAATGGAGCATGTACAATGGTGAAGTTTTTTTTATTTTATAAAATGAATGAGATATAGTTGATTGTGGGGTGTTGAAGCGTTTATTATATAGTTTAAATTGCCTCAATCAACTACAATGTCATTGTTGTTGATAGTGTATGTGTAAAGTGGAAATGAATTCTATCATATTGTACATATATTGAGTATACAAGTTTTTGGGTTGAAATAGTTTATTATTAAAGTGTATTGTTGTGGATTGAGGTGGGGGCCACTGTACATTTCACAGTGATCGATGGCTCTTTGTAGCGTTGATTCCAGGATGAACTAGATTAAGGTTTATATGTCTCTTTTGCTTGGTTTTGATGATTTCAAGTTGATGTTTATGCCTAGTTTGGGATGAATTTAGATTTTCCCTTGCTGTATTGGTTGCTCTCTATTCATGGCGTGCCCTCTAACAAATTAATGCTTCTTCCATTATGGAAAGTGCAGTAACACTTGCAGAACTCCAGAATTAAAATGTGGAGACTTTGCAGTTTATGAGCACCAAGTAAACATGGTGTGTTTAACATGGTGTGTATAACATTAAAACATATTTATACGCACCATGTTTCCTTGGTGATTAAACACTGCATAATTTTGACATTTTAAATAGTTTTCTTTGATAAATCATATATGTGTACAAACTTAATGGAAGAGGCATTAGTTAGAGGGTACTGCATGCCAACTCATTACCACTATTTTAAATCTATGGGTGTCTCCTTCTTTAATTTCAAATTTCACTTAAAGTCGTCTCCTTCCAATCGAATTAGTGTTGAAACTTCACTTGACAGTGGATGGGAATCGTTTTTAGTTGGTCTCCTATTCATGGAAGAACTAGTGCTGAACAGGCCTCTACAGATATTCTAGAGGTTCGTTGACATATTAAAAATTAAAAGTTTCTTATTCATACTTACTGATTACCTTCACGTAATTAATCATTGAGTTATTTTGTACACAATAGATATTTCCCCCGGCAAGAGGAGCATACTATAGCAATGAGATAACAGACTCACAAACACATGCTGTGAATCTTGGGTAAACGTGTCTTCCAAAAAATTCAAGAATAGAGTGGACCTCGGGTATTTCAACATATTTTTCCTTCAATTATCATATGGATGGATTCCTTTTTTTTAACTTGTATGAGATTTTACTTTTTAAACCTTGCTTAGCATCAATTCAATTTTTATATTCTGTGTTCTTGGCTCTTCTGAGTTTCTTCTATGATTTTTCTCTAGGTTATCGATTCAAGGAGGGCCAGGCTAAATTCGAAGAGGAAATTGTACTTTAAGAAATATTGGAACCGGTGCTATAAACACACAACCGCCAAAACCAGAGCACCGGATAATCATTAATGTACTGATGCTTGTATATGTAATCTGTCAAGTTTTAGGCATCGGTTTAAAAAACATAAACCTGCACTGGGAAAGAATCGTTGATCATTATCAATGTGCCTAAACAACAATTCAACAAACAGCACCGACATCTAAAATACTGGTGCTGAGATTATATATAAAGTATCGGTTAATTACACCGGTGTTGTATCAGAGTTTCTAGCATCGGTTTTATTTACCGGATATCAACTATGTTTCAGCACCACCCTACTTAAGCACGGGTCCAGTGGGGGTCCAAAATACCGGTGCTAGTGTCCTCAACGACTGGTGCCATAGGGGGGTTCTAGAAGTTATATATTTTAAAATTTAATGATTGATTATATATAGTACAGAATTAAAATCAATAACATATTATAATATTAGTATGTTATTTGTAAACAAGTTGGGTTTATGTTAGTCAAAATAACTTTAATATCCCTGGTTAACACTACCATCACACCAAACCACATAAAACAAACAATTTCTATTATATGGTGCTTGGGATTAGGGTGTAAGGTACTTCATCTATCCCATCCCATTTCAAGCTCTTACAAATACAATTATTTCACCATGTGAGCAGAAGAAAAGTCGGAAAGCTTATAATTTAAGCCACGACAAAAAACAACAGCAATATCTTCATCATTGAGAGAATGACCAAGAACACGCAATTCATCAAGAA
>JAULKM010165622.1:0-27579 GCA_032355605.1 Rubia tinctorum | reverse complement strand
TCTTGTAGCTAGTGCAAAACCTCCACGACTCATTGTATGGCACATCTTATTTCCTCTAGCAAGATTACTTTTTCTATCCCTTAGACCCTGTAAAATTATTAGACCGAAAGGTTCAAAATAAAAATTACCAATGAGAACTGACTTAGAAAGACAATTCCCCTGTATTTTACCGACGTCGCAATTTAGTCGGTCATGTTGTCGTACTGGCCGACTGGTAAATCTGTAAAGTCGTAGAGATTGTCGGACAAAAATGAGTGCTTCAACTTAGTTTATTTACTATGTCGCACGCTAATCGAAAGTACCGATATACAACCCGATTACTATAGTGCGACGTCGCATGTTCACCCACTGTTACACAATCTTTTGAATTGGATGGACCTTTACGATTCTAAATCACTAACAAGCATACATAACATACACATTTTACGATACCAATGAAACTATACTCAGGTATACGCATATTTATCCCACAGTAAAATGAATGCATATAATTGAGAACAAGTGCCCATTGTGTTCATATTTTTAAGCATGTTAATGTAAATTCCTTACCGATTGTTCATCTATTATTTTTCTTGTAACGAAGCCATTCCAACTAGATTCACTTATGAAGGGATGCCTAATCACTGTGTTGTAATTCTTCTTCCTTCCGAACACGTCATCCCTTGCCAATTTTCTTTTGAAATCTCCATCTTTCACTAAAGCGCCGTATGGTCTTCCTTTTCAATCTTGCCATACCATCACATTCAATCTCGAAAGGTATATTGCATGAACCTCCATAGTTTGGCCTTTTAAGCATCGTCAACATGAGGCCATAACTTGTACAAGAAGATATCTAACTTTATCCTAGCAATAAAACATATGTAACTAGACCACCAATGTCTTTCCTCGCCTATGGCATTCCCGATGTGATCAAACTTCATAGGACATTTCTTGCCCTTTTCCACCATGTCAATAAATTTCTTGCATATTTCCATATCTCGACCTTGCATATGTCTTTTCGAGGCATTCAAATTCCCCTATTCTTCGGATTGTTTCCTTTTATCGGGGTTAACAAGTAAACCTAAAAAATGTTATGAGACTAATCTTAACTAAAAGGAAATGGTGGAATTGAATAATTTAATGTTATTTCCATATGAAATCACCTACATGAAAAAGTTGAATCATGTTGTAGACCATATACACACAGAAAAATGACATCTTTAAAGAAATCATAGCACCCTACATGTATATATAGTCCACAATGTACAAGAAAGTTAATAAAAAGTAAGGCACATAGCAAACACTCATTCAATAATACATCCCAAAGGATGTAACAACACTGACGTTAGTATCATCAAGTTGAAAAGATGGAAACTTACCACCATTTATAGTCATGGAATCCCCACCCATTATGGCCTCATGCCCATCTGTAAGTTTCTCCATTTGTGAATATGTTGGGGGTGGATTTGGGTGTGTTTGTTTGTTGAGTTATTGGAGGGGAAATGATTGTTGATGAATAAGTTTGGGGACTTTGAAGGTAGAGGGCACTATTTAGGGCAATAAATGTGTTCTCAAATTTTTTTAGGTATTTCTTTTACCAAGTATGGTGCATATAGCTATTCACACGAGTCCTACATGTAGCAGGGTCATTCATCACTAAGTGTTTTACTATAAACTCCACAAACTAACAATATCATTACACGTGTGAGGGAACGTTTTACTATTACCCTTCCCAAGGTTAATATTGGTTGTGCCTATTCATAGAATCCTTCATATGATGACTTATTGTATCCATTTTCAACAATTACTTTGCATTTTCATTACAGGAGGACGATTAGTCAACCCCACTGCCAGAGTTAATTTTTTAGCGTTGCCCCATTGTAAGTCCAAAAAACATCTCTACTTGTACAAGCAGGGCAATCCTTTTCATCCCATTATTAGTCAAGCATCTTACACAAGTACATGTTTGACTAACATATGTTCGATTAGGCACAATTGAATAAGCTCGACCATAGTCATATTAAATATAGACATGTTTCCGAATCTTTTATAATTAATTGTACCTCACAATACTATTTTCATACTATTTAACTTGGGCCTAGCATTTGGGCTCACAAAAATTCATTTTGGGCTTAAAGCCTAATGTACATGTGCGGCTTCTCCTAAAGGTTGGATATGTGTTTGTTATGATGACACACTTGAGCTAAATTAGATGATGTAATCTATACCCACTAATGTCTAATCCCCTTTTGTCACAACCGCTGGGCGATATCGCAAACATGTCGTTAAGCCTACAATCTTGTTAACTAGTGACCGAAATCGAAGATAGACGATTCATATTCCATTAGTAATAGCCCACCAAAAATTGAGTGAGACCCAAAGTATTCGCCTTACCCAGTATGTATGATAACTGACATCGCACGTCTTTCGTTCAAATTGTCCTCGTTCGCAAAATAGGATACGACTTTGCATTGTTTGTTAAAATGACACTGTGCTCGACATAGTATATAAAGTGCTCAGGCCGACCACATCACATTCTCAGACCTCGACATGGCACCCAAACCGCCGTTCGAGGGAAAAATGGTCCAAAAACTATCCAAAACCATCAAAACAATCAATAAAACACACACCATTCTATATAATCTACCCCATTCCCTTTCAACTAATCTAGGTTTGGCTCTGTTCAATCGGGTACCTCTCGAAAATCCTAACCAAGGTAACTATTGCTTACAACGATTATATACTGGTGTTTGTTTACTTTCATTTATTTATTTCCATCCTATTATGTTCCTATCAGTTCAACAAGAAAGAATGCGGTGTTTGAATGAGTCCTTCGCCATTGCTTAGTTTATGGGGTTTCATTTTTTTAGATTTCGGTTTTGACATTGTAGGCTTAGGGGCAATGTATTATTTTTTCTGCATGAAACATGTTGTGCTTGATGTTAAAGTAGATGGGTTTATACCTTTTGCTTATTTAGTTTGCTTTAATTGGCTTTTATGACCAATCGGGTACCCCTCACACTCATTTTGAGTTAAATGGATATGTCGTGCGACGTCGCAGATTCATGCATATGAATATGCGACTTCGCAGATGACATATCAATCTTGACAAAAGTTTTGTGAAGTACTTGTGATCTCATGAAAAAATTAAAATCCAGTCACTTAAAGGTTTGTCTGACTAACCTTCTCTCATTTTATTGTTCAATATGTGTTTCCAGTGAAGCAAACCGTGAAAAGAGCCAAGAGACAGAAATATGGAGCGAGTACCTCTAGCTCTAAAAAGGCAAGAACCGTTAACCATTCTCCGTTGCCTACATTCGATAAAAAATGCTTCTTGTTCGAGGAAAATGGAACGTTTTGAAACTGTGAGGAACATGAGGGTGAAGGATGTCGGATGCATGTGGCTCGAGGATGTGGAACCGCTCCACTTGGAGGATGTGGAACCGCTCCACTTGGAGGATGTGGAACCGCTCCACTTGGAGGATGTGGAACCGCTCCGTCAAGATTGGTAATGAGATGTACAACATCATTATGCAAATTCTCGTACCGTTCGGACATCCTTCCGAGTGCACTATAAACGGTACCATGTTGTACTACCACATCGTGTAGAAGAAGGTCGTTGACCCCAGTTACATCATCATCAACGAGATGCACACGGCGTCCCAGGCTCCAAAGAGTCTCACCTTACCCTATGGGAACGTCATCACTGCCTTCTTGGAGAAGTAAAAATTTAAGATCAAATCCAGTGTCAAGATCAAGCCGAGGTACTATGATCGGAACTACTTCAACAAAAAGCACTGGCACTGGGAGGCGGGAACGTGGTTTGATCGCAAAGTCCCCAAGGGAAATGTTGAAGGGCCTACCTAGCCGGTCATTACCAATTGTTGCTCATTTTAAATTATAACCATTTTATGACATTAACAATCCTTTAGTTTTGTCAAATAAAGAACCGAAGAACATTACATGGGGAATTATCATGAGGGACCTGGTAGAGATGAAGGCGCTTGCACATCGAACATAATGCCATGTGCGTCAGGTGATGAGGAAGTCAGCGAAGCTGAAGGCATTGTTTGCCATTGCTATCAACGTACCTCATGTGAACCCTATGATAGTTGGACCTAATCATGAAGTACACCCCCATGAGGAAGAGGAATCAGAGGAAAAGTAAGAGATCTTGGTCTTTGAGTCAAATGTATCGGGGAAGAGATCCCAGTCTATTAGTCAAGGGTAACAGGGGATGAGGGCAAGGGGCTAAACGACAATGAAGACGCCACATCACCAGTAGTGATGAGACCGAGACTGAGTCAAAAGAAAATGCGGGGAAGTATATGAGCTGGCATCCGAATATGGGAATTCATCGGAAGAAGATGATCTCAACCCTCGCTTGTCACCTCGCATTGATAGGCTTCTATTAGTATTTGTGTTTGATTTTAATGAATTATGAATTTGGTCCATTTTATGATTTGGAATGATATGATTTGGATTCTATGTTTTCATTCGTGTGTTATGGATTCTATGTTAGTGTTTTTGATATGGGTTCTATGTTACGTATTTGTATTAATGGTTTTAGTAGAATAGAAAATAGGTGTTTGACTGTTGTGAACTTGGAATGAGACCCTTAAATGGATCATTCTATGTCCTGGTTGTTTATGTTAAGAAGTAATGATTTCAAAGGAAAACTGAACATATACGCACTATATTCACACATATGAAGATCGGTTCAATAAAGGGGTCACCGATATGCTAGCGACATCGCATGTATTAATTGATTTAAGCTAATTGAGGCATTGATTTTGACTGATTCGCACCTGCGATGTCGCCATGACCAATTCTTTCAGACCGAATCAGTCACCGACTACTAGTGAGACGTCGACATCTATGTTTCATTAACATGCTATTCAATTTTCATGCCACAACCCTACATTTGTGAAGTCGCACACAGAATGTCGTCTACACCGATTTGTCCACCAACGTCTTTGCGATGTTGATTATTAAGTTTCCCAATAGAATAAATGACTCATTTTTTGAGATATTAAGGATAGAATTTGGACTAACCAAATGCATTAAAACGAGGACAGTCTCATAAACATTTAACAAGGTTATTTAAATTAATGTGTAGACCCAAACTATGTCTTCTTCTTCCGCTTCTTTGATTTGGGGTGACTCTCAATCCACACAACTTCTTCGTGGTCTCTCCTCAAAGCTAGAGCCGCTCCAAATACCTCTTCCCGACCAACAATACTCGTGCTGGGTGGACTGTGTGGAATAATTTAGGACTTTGAAGATAGACAATAATCTCCCACAAATTGACTTTTACCTTGAATGACCATTGATTTGCTAGAATCAAAAGAATCTGCATCATAAAATACCTGTGTAGCCTGGGAAGCAAGGATGTGAGGATCGCCAGTTGAATGAGTCCTGGTCAAATCGACGACTGTAAAGCCTAGGTCGTCCACCGATACACCGGCATTGTTATCAACTCACTTGCATTTGAAAAGTGGTACCTTGAAACTTGTGTGGATTAGTTCCTATATTTCCTCAATCACATCATAGTAACACATGTTCCCATACAATGGATTCTTATCCTTCGCGCTGCTTACATGTAAAACTTCCACAACAGCACTAATGCTACTATTCTGAGTAGCGGTGTGTGTGTCCTATTCAATGGTTACTAAGGTAAACCCATTCATGTCATAGCCCGTGAAAGAAATCACAGTAGCAGAAGGCATGAAGGCTAACCAATTCAAGGTATCACCGTGACTTTCTTCGACTACTGTATGGTGCAACCAATAAATGAATGTGTGATTGTCTATAGAAAGTACTTTCTTCTCTGACCAACCCGGGTGACACTCTTTGATAGTTTCCATATGCACATCCACGTACATGTGAACCACATCTGAGTTCCACAAAACATATAAGTGTTCTTTCATCAACTCGTCAGGGGTTAATAACCTGGTTGTTCCTTTCGGAAAACCTTTGCCACACACTCTGTCACCATGGCGTGGTTTTGGTACGCCAACCGACTCTTGATTCTTCATGAATTCCATACAGTATTCTACCACCTCCTCAATCACATACCTCTGCACAATACTAGCATCTGGGTGATATTGATTTTTCAAATAATCCTTGAATATCTTCATATACCTCTCGAAGGGATGCATACATATCAATATCTCCCGTACAACGTGAACCAACAAGTGCACCATGATGCCAAAAAATGAAGGATGGAAATACATCTCTAACTCACACAACACGATTACTATTTCCTCCTGCAATTCCTTTAATTTCCAACACCTAATCTCCTTACAACATATTGCCTTGAAAAAGCGACACAACCGGGTAATACACTTTCTGACATGAGTTGGAAAGATGGATCTGATCGAAACTGGGAGAAATTCTTGAATCAAACAATGTGAATCGTGCAATTTCATATTTACCCAATCTCAATCCCTCATCAGATACTAGATTGCTAACCCTGTAAGAGTAGCCCGTCGGGACAACCATACCTTTGAGGCTAGAACATATAAACTCTTTCTCACCTTTTGAAAGCGTGTAACAATTAGCGGGCAAAAACGTCTTCGATCCCTGCTCCTCGGGAGCCAATTATGGTCTAATTCCCATCTCCACCATATATACCTTGACTTTGCTCCATCCTTTGTCTTACCCAGGATATTCATCAAAGTACCAACCAAACTATCACACAATGTCTTATGTCAAGGGACTCCCAATACAATAGTTCAAAAGAAAAAGGAACGTTTCTTTCAACTTCCAACAACCTTGGTTTCTTATTCCTCTTGCCAAAGTCATTTAAAAAATTATGCAACATTTTTGAGATTAACGCACCTGTTAATACGGGAGAAAGAGGCACCAAATAAACCTTGCCATTGAATTCAGCGCGCCTATTTCTCCGCCTATGAGTTGTTCGAAGCTATCTCCGGTACGTAAGATACACAGTCTTGTTCTCATGACTCAACTAACACCATTTCGTTCCTTCCAAACAAATGGGGCAATCCTTGTGACCCTTAACTGAATATCTAGACAAGTTTCCATACGTAGAAAAGTCGCTAACAGTGCAGAATAACACGGCTTTAAAATCAAATGACTCATTCCTAAAACCATCCTACATACTCATGCCCGGATCCCACAACTTCTTAAGGTCATCCACCATGAGGGATAGGAACACATCGATATCGTTCCCCGGTTTCTTAGGACCGGAAATCATTAGGGACAACACAATGTATTTCCTTTTCATGCATAACCATGAGGCCAGTTGTAAATCACTACTATCAGCGGTCACGCACTATGATTGCTGCTCATATTACCGAATGAGTTTATTCCATTTGAGCACAAACCAAGTCTCAAATTACGTGGAACTTTCCCAAAAATAGGGAATTCCACATCTATCTTCTTCCACTGATCACCATCCGAAGGATGACTAATGACTTCCGGATCAACCACTGTCCTATCTACATGCCAACTCAATTTTTTTGCATCATCCGGATTGTCAAACAACCGTCCCAACCGAGAAATGATAGGTAGATAACATAAAAACTTGATAGGAACCTTGTTCGTCTGCCGACTACCAATTTCTCCATCAACCTCCACCTCATTCAATTTGAACTTAGGAGCATTACATTTCGGGCATACCTCCGCATTCAAGTGATTTCCCCTCTACAAGATATAATTGTTTCAACGGGCATGGATATTTTCATAATCCATTCCCATCAGACATAGTACCTTCTTAGCCTCATGTACCATCTGCGATATTCTATTGCCAACCGAAAGAATTTCTTGCAAGAATTTTAACAAGGCGGAGAAACCAACATCACTATAGGAATACTTAGCTTTCACATTCATCAACTGCAGCGTAGCCTTCAATACTGTCATTCCTTCAGGGTATCTAACGTATAGAAGTGTTTCATTATGTCCATGCAAGTCTGAAAGTCTGCCGTTGTAGTTCTTGACAATCTCCTAAACCAACTCATCTATCCTATCATCCTTCTCAGGATGATCTACTTCATTTCTAGTATGATCGTTCACGTTTTCCCCGTGCTAGAACCAAATTTTGTATCATGGATCAAAACCATATATAAACAAGTCATCCTTCAAACCAATAGCATCTTCATGAATAGCGGTGTTCCGGCATTTATTGCAGGGACAGTACACATACGACAAATTCTCCTTCGTGGCATTTGCGAATGCATATTTAATGAACTTAGTTACAAAATATTGATATTCCTCACTTGTTTGATCTTCGTCAAAACAATGGGTTTTATCCATGGACATTTCTACATATTACAATAATATAAGTACACAATCTTAAGTATCATATCTTAGAAACAAGTACATACACTTACATTCATTCAATACACAAATTCATTAGAATAACACACACACACACACACACACACACACATATATGTATGTAAATTTATGTGTTTCAATGAAAACCTTCTTTAGCATGCTCCCATCTATAACATCCACCATATATAACTATGCAATGCTTACATTCAATCAACTCATATTTAAACACATCCTCTCATATCAATTGAACTAACATAGAACCCAAATTTGAAGATGCGAATAAAAATTTAGGAATGGAATACTTACTTTCTATTTGAGTGGAAAGTTAAATCATGACCACCCACATCCCTATATTGCCCACCGTTAACAATGATGAATTGGATCTTGTAAAATCACCTTGAATGTGGAAGAAGATTTTGGGATTTATGTTTGACTTTGGTCAGAGGACCAACTCATACTTAACAAATCTTGACATAAGCGATGTCGCTTCTCAGAGTCGTGATACATTCGATCAAACTGAATAGTCATGCGAAATTGCCAATCTCATAAATGACTAGTTCTGCTTGGACAGACACATGTTACCGACGTCGCACCTACCTTAATTAAACAATTTACTTCGAATTAAATTAACATTTACCTCGGTTACCATACAAGAGAGGTAAAAAACTTATTATTTACCTCAGGTTTTTTATAACCGAGGTAAATAATCTTTTACCTCGGTTATTTGATCTAAGGAAAAAAATTGAGGTAAAATGGGCAGAGTAATAGGTGTTTTTTCTTGTAGTGATTAGACTTAGATTATTTTCTTTAGAGTGTTTTTCATCCGTTGGGAGAACTTTTCATATGGAGAGCGTTCATCCACTTTAGTGAGTTTTTCATCCCGCAGGGAGAACAAACGATATAAAGAGTGTTTGTCCACTTTTTGGAGTTTTTCATCCCATAGGGTGAACAAATTATAGCATGGTGGATCGTATTCTGGGAAGACATATATTCAATGTTTATCAGGTACCCTCTAGATAGGATATGAGCCTTTTTCAGGAGATCATCTTCTAGCTAGACGTCGCTTTGTTCTAATCAACCATCTTCTGGTGGGATATCAGTTTTTGTTCAGGAGATCATCTTCTAGTGAGACGTCTCTTGGTGTAGATAAACCATCCTCTGGTGGTATATCATCCCCCTTTTAGGAGACCGTCTTCTAGTGAGAGGTCCCTTTTTGTAGATCGGACATCCTCTGGTGTGATAGACATTATATGCAATCTGAAAGTAAATTTTGTTTAAAAAATTGTGTCCCTAATGTTCCTCTTTTGGTGAACAACTCCTAGGGGCATTAGATTACAATGGAAAAAATACATATAATTCTTCTTGGGGTGAACTACTCCCTGGGTATAAAAAATGGATGATGCTTTCAGACTATAGCTCTTTTAATGTGAGGGAAGCTACGCCTTGTCTGTTTCACTAAGTGTGTGCTATAGAGACTAGGGAGTTTTGTTTGAAAGCCTAAAACTACCAACTACAAAATAGAAAGGTAAAACTATCTATAATGCAAGTTAACTAAAGAGAATAAAGGTTATAGTAAGGATACTCAAGGGCATTTGCTTCACATGTTTAGTTAGTCATTGAACCTTTATTAATGTTCAAATAATAACATTTCCTTGATCACATGTTTCGAAGAGATTGAATCATTGGAGACTATTGGTTCAGATAGGGCTGTTGAATTCTCAGTATCACCTTTCTATCCCTTACCCTAGAAGTTAGTCATCTCGGACCCCAATAGGAAGGCTAACTGCGGGGATAACATTACACCCATTCTACACAAAAACCTTTATCTTCTAAAACATTAGTGTCTCACTCTTTCTCTCTAAGACCTATTACTAAAGTGCTTTCCTTAGTGGCCACATACTTAAGAGATGACTTTGGGAACTAATCTTTAACCTCGATGTAATTTAAACGTAAAGATAATCACAGTGTAGGTGTTGCTCCTATCTACAACCTCACATTGGTAATCAAGACTTGTTCCATTTCGTAATCAAGCCTAATCCACCCCATCAATTAATAGTCATGCTTAGTTGTCACCCCTAAACACAATCTTAACATGAACTAATGACCAAACCGATAAAAAGATAAAATCTTTCCAGTTTCCTTCTCGTGCCTAGCGCTAAATCATGGTATAATCTTAATTAGTTTTGATCCTAACCTTAATCATGCAATAATCATAAGAATTAAACACAAGAAACCATGATAATCAAGATGAATTTATAGAAGAAACCAAAATCTCACAATATTTTAGCTAAACATGTTTAACAAATATCTTAAGCACTAATTTAGCTTAATCTAGAAAATATCATAGTAAAATACACATAAAAAATAATTAAGTAGAAGTAAATGATGAAAAATAAATGTGTTAATCGAGGTCTAAACCCAGAAGTTTGACTATTTGTCCAATGGACAAAGTGAGGCTTTTATAGGTGGGAAGAGAACTTTTAAAGCAGTGGTCAAACCCTAACCAAACAAGGTCATCGCGGACCTCACACATCTACATGGGTCGCAACCTAGGTGTATTCTTGGTACTCACGGCTTCTTTCTGAGTGTCGCGGAGCATGCATATCTGCACGCTTTGCACGCTCTGTAAGCTGGATGTTCTTTAAGAGCTCAACCATGGGCTGATGGTCGCAGACCGTGCATATTTGTACAGACGGCGATCGAAGGTCTTCTTCTTTTTATTCTTCTCTTCACTCCTAATCAAGCTATTTTCTACCACTTTAGTATTGACCTTCATTCTTATACCATTCTTGTGAATGACCTTCTTCCGATGATTTGATCTCAGTTTTGTATACAAAACTGAAATTCTAAACCCGATCATAGAAGGCATTACCTAAACAATCAAATACTGACAAAATAGAGGAATTAGAGTATAAAACCATATAAGGTGATTCTTATCCCCCTAACTAGTAAAGTATTAAATTTCCTAACTAAAAACCTACAACATAGTAAAATAATAAGTGTCAACTGTTTTAAAAGGATAGTGTAAATCGGTCTCATCACTATGCCTTCATTCCTAAATGTTCTATTTAACATTCTAGTCAAATATTCCACATGAATCACAAAGAGTAGATGAGAAATGAGATCAACTTCTTTAATTCCTCCCCTAGCTTAAAAGGACCATGCATATTTCCTATTAAATAACAGACAAATAGCAGAATTCATTGTAAAATTACTGAATTTCCCCTATAATTATACTCTGTTGGATCCAGTTTAACACCAGACTTGAAAACTTCAGTAATTTAAGCCAAACGATCAGAAAACTCCCACTAATGCTATCAAAGACTCTACTAATGTCAATTTTCACTACGCGTCTAGGCTTCATTTTTTCAACCTTATATCTGTGTAAAAGTTCATGGGCTAAGAGTATATTTTAACCTATATGCCTTCCTTTTCAAAGATATGTTGGTTAATACTTATAATGGATGGAAACACTTCACTTAATCTACCATATTTCGCTCCTCCACTTTGAGATTGACTTTGTGTTTCTGGTACTGTCTGATTCTCATTTATGCATAGAATAATCTTGTCCGGTTATCCCATTTTTGAGCCATTGGATTTTAGCTTTTCGCTGAAGAAACCTATTGATGCAATGGTAATTGCTTGTTTTCTTAGTAAAAATAGCACCACTTTGTATGTTTTTTTTATGGTTAGTTAGGTTTATGGGTGTTTTGGATGATATGGGGTTAGAACCACTTAGTCTGATTATTTGTGTTAACTATTTTGTGAAAAATTTTTAGTCGAATAGGGTTTTCCTCCATGAGTTGGTCTATTGGTCATTTTTCTGAGCTTAGATGAACATCATCATCAGAGAATTCCATTCACAAGAATGGTATAGTAGATAAAAGGTCAATCAAAAGGTTGGTAGTATACTGAAAACCATTGTATTTTATGGTAGGTGATATATAAAGCAACATTATCCATTGGACAAGAGAGGGAGAGGTGGATTTGAACTTATTCTTTACACATTTCTCTCTTCCTTCATTTACTTCTTAGCATTTATGCCTGTAAAATCCAAACTTGTTATGAGTTTAATTATGGTAGGATAGATTTAGTATATTGTTAGCATTTTAAAGCATATTTGACTATTTACTTGAGAGATTATTAGATTCATTTTTCCTTTGCTCTTGTTATTATTGTTGCTTTTTTATTTTTATTTTAATGACTATGATTATGCATGATTGATGTTGGTATGTACAACTAATTTTTGTTATTGCATGATTTAGTATAAGGATAGGGAATGAATGTGAGAGTGTTTTGTCTTCTTGTCGGTTTTGGTCAAAGATTAATATGAAGGTCGTGTTTATGAGCAAAAATTATGCATGATTTTTAATTTATTGATTTAATTAGGCTAGACGACTTATAAATTGAATAGACTATGAATGATATTTGAGTTACGAGCAATTGGGTCGCTAATTTGAATCATGTTGGGGGCGTTGTTTAATTCCGAAAGTCATCTCTCCTGTTTGTGGCAAACTAGATTGGATAAAATTCTTAGGGGCAATCAATAAGATACTAATGCTCCAAGTTGCACAAGATAGGCTTAGAATGAGTGTTTACAGTGGAGGTCCCGACGAGTCATGCATTCCCATTTTTAATTTACTACTCGTTGGGAGCAAGTTTATTAACCATGAGAGTGAAGGCTAGAGAGGGCCAGTGATAGCTCCCCTCTAGCGATAACGGGCGGTGGTGAGAGTTTGACGAGGTGGCAAGACCGAGATACTGGTCATCGTCGGAGTTCACAGTGAATCAACCTTACCACATTGTGTGATAAGGCATAGGTTTGTCACACTATAATTATGTGAATAGGAATCGAGAATCGAGTCTAAGTGTCAAATACGTGATTCAAATGCCACCAATGATAATTATATCATCTTTATATCGTTATCTAGTTTTATATTCTCTTAGTTTCTAGTTTAATCATTTCAAATAAAATCCCTCATTTTCTCTATTCCCAACACATGCACTTGGTGACTCTTATTTGTGAATTACATGAATATATCTTTTGAACCCCTTGGTCTTTGTGAGCGACACATGATCTTACCAATAGCTAATATTTAGTAGTTATGAGTAAAGTTGGATGCTTGCGGGTGTATCACCTACACTCAGCCTTCCTCAGATTTTTCACTTCCTTCCTAGCTGTGTATTCAGTAAACTTCAACTCTAGATGGCAGGGAATTCCCAATGGATGAAATGCAAATTGCAAGCCCACGACATAATAACTAAAAGGTCTATTAATTACGGGTATTATTTTCACTGAGACTAGATGGCTTGCCTTTCCCCGACTGATGATGAACGATCATTTAGTAAAATATATTTGCCTTCCTCCATTCATCTTGTTCTCTTTCTACCTTTTCACTTACTGCAGCAAATTCACTTTTGTTCAGTTTTGCCAATGGCTTCTCCAACACATGTAATACTCCTGCTAGCTCCTCCAAGTTTGTTATCTCTTAGATGTCCCATATTAACTTCACAGTTATTTTAAATATTGGTGATAAAGGCCTCATATAAAAAATACTTGAATGACCATTTGATTCTACCTGTATGTTCTGCTTAATTCTAGCCATGAGAGGAAAGTGGTAAAATATTCCCTCATTTTTTCACTTCACAGAATGCTTCACTCAGTGCTTTTAGCCAGTATTGATTTATTAGTCCCCAGTCAATTATACTCTTAATTCTATCACCATTTCTTCTATTACTCCATGTATAGTGGCACTAATAATATTAATTCTTTACAGTTCTAGTTCTCCGATTGTATCCTGAAAATCTCCAATGCCTTTCTCTTCAAATTCCAGAGGTAAGATAAAACCCCCAATGATAAATCATGGCTTTCCTCTACTTCCCAAACTTTTCAGAAAGCACCATAAAGACGATCTTCTTGCATTAATAGTAAAACCATACACCACGATTAACTTAGTAAATTAAACTCTTTCATTCTACATTCCATGTCAGTCCACTGGTCCCTTGTATTTAATACATAAGTTTCATAGTACTCCCCTCTCCAAGCTACCTAGAAGCTACCACCCGTATCTACATCCCCATTAGTCACCAAGTTCCAGCCCAACCCTATCTTCCTCCAAATTTTTTTTCCTTTTTTTTTTCATTTTCCCCAAGCAGTCCAACATGATTCAGTAAGAAAAACTTCCCGACCTGGTTGGCTTTCCTCTTTTATTCAGTCCTCTGATATTGTAGCAGGTTACGTCGCATACCACCAGGAAGACTGTTCTTTTTCTGACCCTTACTCATTTTCTTGCATCCTCTCCATTTTTCCAGCTCTTTGTGTATACTTTTCTATTTCCCCAATTCTATCTTTCTAATTGATTGTGTTTTGTGATCTTTCACTAAGGCATGTCCCAGTATAAGTGATTATCCCTTTCTGTGTTTTCACAATCCTTTTTTCTACCTTGGTTGGGGCAATCTTCTCAGGTTCTAGAACCTTCTTTCCATTCTGATTTTTATATTTACCAGTATATGCACCAATCCTACATTTTTGCTTTTCCCAACTGCACCATCAGGTATAGATTTCGTTCAGCAACTATCAATCTGATGCCTAAACAACAAGGGATAGCAATGAGGCAGATTGCGGTGGAGGTCCGCCATGCATCCTCTCCAATGGGGCGAGTATGGAAGTAGTTTTGGTGGGGGTGGGGCGGGTATGAGAATGAAAATCATACCTGCCGTGGGTAGTGGGTCGGACGTGGATATTAGTTCACACCCACCCCATTCCCGTCCTGCCCTGCCCCGCCCCACCCCACTAAATCCGTTATCCACATGCTAATTTAATAAACAATAAATTATTATTTTTCATATTGTTTATTTTTAAAATCATAATGTTTTTCCTATTCAACTCGAAAATAATATAATAATATTTTTATTGAAATAATAATCAGAATATTGTATTTTTTATTTTGATAATAAATATAAAGTATAACTCAATTACAATATAGAAAATAGTAATATTTATATAAAATAATATAATTGTTATGTATATTTAAAATAATAAATTAATGATTTATATAAAAACTACTATATATTTATATTAAAATAATATATATTATTTATGTATAAATTAAGAAATAATATTATTTAATATTACATTTTAGTTTATAAGAAAACTTGTGTTTTAGTAATATTCGACCCATCTACAACTACAAAATATAACAATACTATTTATTATTTTTTTGTATATGATAAATTTAAGTTAAAATATAGCAATACTATTTAATTAATTTATTCTCTTAAAATATAGAAATACATATATATATATATGATTAATGTTCTTCCCAATTCAGTTTTGTACAAGAATAAAATTTTAAATAATAGTAAACATATTATATATTTTTCCAAGAATTTAATAAGTCGGAACATGTATGAGTGGAAGAAGGCGTGTGAGTAAAATAGTTTTTTTATTGTTGGAAACGAAACATGAAATATGGGGAATCCAAATATCAGGGTGAGGGTAGAGAATTACCATTAACCGAATTGAGAGAATCCAAAACCGTGAAAAAAGGAAAGGAAATGATTAAAAATATCAACCAAATATTATCTAAAGGGTTCATTACACTTTATTCCCTTTCCCCATTCTGGTTCCCCCAAATCAAACAGTTACTCACTAGTGTAGTGAGCCAAAACCTTAATTGATTTTTCTTAAATAGTGGGCTAAAAAGACAACCCATTAAAGGCGGTTCTAAAATAAATTTACCTTTAATCGATGTCCATTTAAGACGGTTTCTCAAGAATCGTCTTTAATCAATTTTGAATCGACTTTAAAATGGAGGGGAGACTTGGGAGAATAATTCCGAGTTAGGAACTCCCTCGTGAAGGAGGTTACTAATAAAATCAAAAGAAGGGCATTTGATTGATGGTTTTAAAAGAGGTTTCTACACTAGTAAAAAGGAAAAAAAAGTAAAACTACTAATATAAATTATTTTCAAAATGTATTCTCTGGTCGCGTCTTTGATTTTCACTAATTAAAGGCGGCTTCGATTCTCGCCTTAAAAACAACCATTAAAGACAGTTATAAACCACCTTCAAAATGCAGTGGAACTGCCTATAATAGGTTCCAAACTCGGAACCAAGGCAGTCTCCACCGGCCCTAGGGTACGTTTCGAACTCGAAACACTCATTAAAACCGGTTACTAATAGCCTATGAGAGGCAAGAGGGACAACCTTATATAGTTTCAGAACTCGGAAACCAGGCAGCTCCATGGGTCCTAGAGTAACGTTCTGAACTCGAAAACGTTATTGGGCTCAACACTCGGAATCTATTTCAGAGTCAAATTTTGGGCCTATTTGGGGAGCCTCCCCTGCCGGCCCCCATTCCGGTCATCCGCTGTAAATTTTTACACTATATTTCTTTTTGTAAATATCACTTCCGAGTTTGAAAGCAAAATCGGCTTGCACAACAATAAAGAGGCGAATCAGCTTATGCGGAACTTCACACAGTTTGGATGGTAAAAATTCTATTTTGATTCATATTCCCAGCTCAAAATATGCCTCATTCTATAGCCACAATTGTAACATAATACACAGAAATATTCTGCAAGCTAACAAAAATCTATAGAAAATGCTTATTAAGAAATATTCTATTGATATGAATAGAAATCAATACAATTCTATCCCGAACTATAACATCAAAATAATATATCTAAATTGTGTAACTATACCAAGTTAGGGTTCCCAAGAGTTTCTGAGCGGTTGAGAATGAGATGTCTAGCTAAAACATTCCTTGCGTTGTTGATGTCTTGTTTTGAATAGGGCCTCATTGCCTTCGGAAGAATCTGCGAGTTTCAAGATAGTAGCAAATATTATGTTGACATTGAGACACTATAAATGTTTAGTAGAAGCAAATTTATAATTACCTTGTCAATTTCAAATAAATCCAACTTTATGCCTTCTATTCATTCTATTGCATACAACATTACGTAATACCCAAACTCCCATGTTTACTCTGGTTTCTTGTACTGATTTTAAAACAACATAAAATTTGTAACGTATAGAAACACATAAATAAATCCCGTTAGAAAAAGAAGCAATTGTACCATATTATACCTTGACTTTGACCAATTCAAATTTGATTGCATCACCTCCGCTAGTGTCCTTCATAGCGGACTCCAAAATCTTGACAAATGTTTTCGATGGTTGAAAGTGCAAAGGATCCATCCAATACATCCGTTTCTTTGCCGGAATAATCATGAACAACCGCCAATCGTCTCTAAAAAAATAAAAATTAATGATAATAAAATAGAGTAAATGATGTTTGTAAACGTAATGAAGATCGAAACTACAACCTTTTAATGTAGGGAGCAATGAATAATTTCTTATCATTCCTCCAAAGGTTTTTACAAATGTAGTCGATTCTCTCATGGTTTGTAAAACCAATTTCTTGAGTTATCACCGGACACATTTATCCGTCCAATCCTTTCTTTTGATTACACATAAAATACACGTACCTTGAAATTTTAAAAAATTTCACATTAGTTGTAAACAATTTGAAAGTAATAAATAGAAAACATGAACTAAATGTGTGTATATATATACTCACAAGATATAAATGGATGTTAACGTCTGATTAACTTGCTCACATTTCCACATGTCCTCGAAATCACTCTATAACGCGATAATATCTCGTTTCCCACCAAATATGCAATCGTCTCCCAAAAATGTGTAAGTTGAGTTACGTTCATGTGGTTAAAGCCAATTGTATAGGACTCATACAAAGTGAGGTGAGTCTTTCAGGACTTGTGCTATTGGAACCGATTGTCTAGTGTTGTTTTTGGACAGGTTTAGGTGTTTTGTGGACCAATTTTGGTGTAGTTTGGACCGCTTTAGGTGTTGACCGTGTGACTTTCAATTGCCGATTCTTTATAGGATCGACATAAATTAGTCAATACGACCACAAAAGAAACATTCTACAAGCGGGACCAATAAGTTTGTATTCTCCGTTATGAAATTGGCAATGGGGTACCCTTCACCAATGGCTTCTCCAGAGAAACTCTCGACAAACCTTCTGCAATTGGTACGGTGTGATGATGTCGCATTAACTCATGCAAAACTCCATCGGCTACATGGAGTGGTCTACCATCTATGTCTTGATCAATATATAATTCACGCACATGTGAACCCATCACACCAATACTTTTGACAACCATTCACATAATTGGTATGAACGATTTGCTGAAGTTAATTGTGTACCTTTTTATCACTTGCGAGGATGACCTTGTCGAGGTTTTCGGCCTCTTCATTAGGAATTGGAATGATTGCCTCCCAATTTACCTCAACATATTTGGGATAATGGTGTGATCCTCTTGATGGCGGTGTCCAATCAAGTGTCAAATAATCTAAGTTCTCAGGAATAGCAAGCCCGGTGTGTTGGATCAACTTCCGAATGAGAATGTCTTGTTGCTCAATTCATTTCTCTTACTCAAGCAAGAGTTTTTGCAATATGTGGGTCCATGATGGTTGTGCACTACCATAGTACCGAGTGATTCCAAATGCCTCTCGTTGGGTTATGAACGCACCCACTCCTCTAGCACACCTCGGGTGGTCGGGTTTTCTTGTAGCCTCAATAAGGATGTCGTGCTTAAACGTGGGTATGAATTTCCCTTCTATTGATCATTATTTAATTTTTTCTAAGCATTCAAATTATAGGAATTAGTTAGCACATGTGAACGGTAAATATGTTAGTGAAGAAAAAAAGAGTTGAAGGGTTACCACTCGTTTCACAAATTCGTTTTCGTCCTCCTTCTCGTACATACCCTCCTTGTTTTGTCGGCCTTTGAGGAATAGACTACACCTATCAATCTCATCCACATCTATTGGTCGTACCATAGCCCTTGACTCTTCTTCGGTCATCCCGATCTCGATTGCAATTTGAACATCTCTTTCATGACGTTCTTCCACTAAATAAATTTCCACAAATCCACACCCTACGGTTTAATCGATGATGAACTAGATTCAAACCGGTTATGCATTGTTTTTCTTTCATCGTACCCTATGTTAGAGACATGTCAACACTAAAGACACCTTAATCTAAATCCTTTGTAAATTTAACTTAACTTTACTAACGTTAGAATCGTTCTCCAAAGCCCTTCTCCCGTGGATCTCCCAACTATTCAATTGAATGTGTGTGTACGTTATCCATGGCCGATCACCTTTCTTCAAAGAAAAAATGTAGTCCCTTGACAAAGTATATTTGTGTTCCCTCCAAATCTTTCACATCATGGTAGTTTCTTTCTTTATTAGATATACCATATCCGGAGAATCTTAGATATACCCTATCCGGGAAACTCTTTCACATCATGAGGAATTAGAACGATGGGAGTTAAAATAGGGGAAAGTTAATTTTTAGAATGAGAAAATTAGGCAGCGAAGAACACTATGGCCATTAAGGGTACCCTACATTCCATCCAAAAAGTCCCATTATAGTCTTTCAATACCTAATGGAACATATCATACTTTTTGTCCACCCTTGTTCTTCCTATCTTCGTGACCCAACTAGACCACTTTAGACATTCTTTGGATGAACACTTTACCGACTTGTTGAAAACCAATGTAGTAAAGTATTTTCTAGCTAGCCATCCTACGTTCAAGTGTTCTACAAAATGTTTTGGCTATTCTCCTCTTTTCGGAAACATAATTGTCATCGCAACTAAGTCCAAATGTCCCGTATTGGGTATTTCGTGAATGTGATGCATCATTATGAGTCATTTTCTTAGACATTATTAAACCTACATTCACAACTTCCTCAACAATTCATGAAACTAACTTTATAAAACATAGTTATTGAAGAATATTTTGGGCATGATGTCTTAAATTTTTTACACTAGGTCAACAAACAACCCACACTAGATAAAATACAAAATATCATAACTCCGTGTACTACCTAAATCACAATCATTAGGCATTCACTTAACACTCAATATTAAACTATCAATATAAACAAGTGACTTAAAAAACTCAACCATTAAAGAAACCATATCTACCCTTAAAAACATATAGGGTTTAGAACAACCAACCTTTACATCAAAGAAGCGAGAGATTCATTTTGCTCCAAGATTGCCAACCTACAAGTAGAATAGCAAATGAGCTCCCTCGCCTCCCCCTAAATATTGAGAAAATGAAGTGAAAATTTACCAAGATTTAGAGGAAATTAGGTGTATTAATCACAAACACATACCACTCATTACTATATTTTAAGATGAAGACAAATGGGGCAATGAAGTTGTTTGAAATGGATTTGAAGGATGGAGAGGTTTTGGTGTGGGAGAAATGGTGAGAAAGGCCCGGGTTTCCTTAGGGTATTTAACACCCTTTAAAAAATCACCTTTAATATCCTTTCCCCCATCTGACAGAGCTTCCAAACCCGGAAGAAGATCGGCCTTTTAAATATCACCCTACGAATAGGTTCTGAACTCAAAACCTGAATTAGTATAAAAAATGAGCCCAAATCATAATATTAACATTCACACACAGAACCCCCAATTCAACCTCTCCTCAAACCCTAACAATCGAATTGTTCAAAAATTCTCCAACACCATCACAATGTCGAGGCCTAGGCACATAAAGAAGATTACCGGGGCGGCTAGTGACTGCAGATATCAAGCGTTCACCGAGATTAAGCTGTCAGAGCAATTTTTCAATTAACGGAGGAGGAGAGATATGTTGAATTTTCGAAGCATAAGGTGATTAATTTCAAAGGTATTCGTGCATCGTCGATTTCAGATTTGATCCTACTCTATTTTTGAGACCCTTTCAAAATTCAACACCTATAGAATTTGTTATGTTTAGATGAAAATGTCTACATAGATGAGGTGATTCAATTTTATGCCAATTTAGGACAAACATGAATAATAGGAATATTATTAGGGTCCATGGAAAACTAATTACGGTTAACAAGTATACAATCATTGAGGCCCTAGGATCTAGCTATACCACCCCTGAGAAATTAATAACCAAAATAGATTCCCATGGCTCCCTGGATATTTATTACTAATAAAGTTTGTCATCGGTCACCGAAGCCACCTCATCAGACACCATAGCAATGGATAGGAAGTATTTCCATCGGACAGGAAGTACCGAAGGATCGGCAGAGGGCTATGACATTAGTGTCCTTACGGTTGAGCATCGCCTTATTTATGAGTGGATATGTTTGAATGTGTTACCCATTGGTGGGTGTACTCGACCATCAGTAATTTGATGCTCTTTTACTACGTGACAGAGAGGGTGAAGATAAACCCAGGGTTCACCATCCTAATAAGTGTGCTTGGGAGCCTGTCGTCGTGCCTCTCAAAGATATTATTTAAAGGCCCTAATTGCGGTTAACTACTAGAAAGTAGATAGTAGCAAGTCGTGGTCGTCCACGAGGAAAAGGGGGGTTTTATCGAGTGTTAAACGTAGTAAAAAGCACACGAAGAAGTCACTCTATATGTGTGGTGACAAAGTGGGGGGTTTTGATTTTGGAAAACCCTACACTTAATTTAAACTTCTAAAGCAAAAAACAATTATAGATGACAATGCAATTATGATCACACTAATACAAAAGATGGAATAAAGATGATAACGAGTCTTGGCAGTAATTGATTTATATTTCTAGTCATCCTTTGATTATGGATTAATTAACCTATTTTTATGCATTAATCACATATTGTGGAGAACTTATCAACACATTTCGAGTGAAGATGGGTGAAATATAGTTTGAGTGGGTGATCTGCATCACACAATAACCCTTACCCTCGGGTCACCCTAGACAATCGGTATCATAGACTTCCTTGAGGATAGAAATATACATGGAGAACCAATACGACTAACAAAATATCCTACAAGAGAGAAATACCAGGATAGCACAAATATATCTACTAATAACGACTATGAGGACCGGCCTTCATTTTTATCGTTATTAGTGAGCCACATTGATAATTAATCAAACCCATTAAAATTCATCTCAAATATAAGAAATTTCATCAATCAATAATCAATAATTAGTTGTCACATCCAATTATAACCTAACAACAATTAACAATAATCATATCGACAAAAAATCAAAGTATCCCTGGTTTGACTAAAAACCTAGCAAATAATTAACCCACAATCATCAACTAGTTGATTATCATAGTCTAAATCATGCATTAACTACACAAGAAAGAAAAAAATATGATTGACAATTAAAGCACAAAATAGGATAAATCAAATCTAAAATAATCATACTAAAAATGCTTACCAATTGCTCCCAAAAGTATATTTAGCCTCTATTAGCTAAGCCCATAACAAAAACACAAAAATCCATGGTAAACATTGGAGAAATGATGAAGGCATAAATTTTATCAAGGGTTTTTGAGAGAAGAAATTGGGATGAGGTAAAGAGTTATGGAAGAGAGATGCTAAAAGTGGGAGAAAAATAGCTTCAGCCTTGCCGCCGCTGCGGGGCGCAGGACATCTCTGCGGCCCGCAATGCATCCCTTGACTTGTGGTTTTTTGCTTGTTTACTGGCCGCAGCAGTGTCTTGCGACCCGTACTGAAGAAGCTGCCAAAAATCAGTTTTCACAAATTAAAATTGGCCTTCTTCTTCCAATCTTCTAGTTTCTTCATTTTTTCCTTCAACATTTGATCTCTTCCAAACCCAATCACTTCAAAAATATTTAAAACACTTCATAAATGAAAGAATTAGGATATAAAACATATGAAATCATCCTAGCCATTTAATTGATAAAATGTCAACATATTTTCAATTAAGCGCCTAATCTATTACAAAATTAGATTTCGAATGTGTTAAAAATGGGATATAAATTTAGCACATCAAACTCCCAATACTTAAACCTTTACTTGTTCTCAAGTAAAAATGATTAAGGGCTAAGGTGGTTCCTATATTAATAACCTCATAACATTTTCGAAACCTTTCCCTTGAGAATTCTTTCAACCCTAAACATGAGAGATTACCCATCCCCATATTTGTGATTAAAAAAGATTTTACCCAAATTTGTTTCCTAAAAAAAACATTGCATTCAAGTGAGGCATCCCAAAATTAATGTAAAAGAAACTTAATCTACCCAAAAATTCTCAAAGTGGCAAAGTGAGCCTTCAATTTTTTCATTTCTCTCAATTTCTCTCATTTTGCCCAAGCGCCCTTTTGGATTTTCATCATAACTTCTTTTTTTTTCTTTACCTCACACCTCACCTTTTTTCACATAATTTTGGTCTCTCAATTTTTCATAGATCGCCCTTTTGGTCCGGACCCCTCATTTTTTCCTAAGTTTCCTGAGCGCGGGTTTTCAACTTAGCAAGATTAATTTTTTTCATTTTAAAATTTCTCCAATTTTTCCATTTTTTATTGAAACTTTTTAAGAAGTTATTATAATAGCACAAAACGAGCAATATAATAAATATATGCTAGCAATTTACTAAGCTAATTTCCCCACCCCACACTTAAAATCTGGTATTATCCCGAATGCACATAGACGATCAAAGCATACGTGTAGAATAAATGAAATAGGAAATTACTCACAACTAGGACCAGAAGGGTCCCACTCCTCCCTAACGATGAGCTTGCCTCTGAGCGCGTTCCGCCTGCATGCGAGCGCGGCGAACGTCCGGGTCAACTTCCGGGTCAATCATATTAGGGGAGCGCAACAAGGATATGATAGTGTCAATCCCCTCCTCAAATCCATTGAACCTGTGGTTAGCTATCTCCCACTCTATCCTGTACTGGTGTAGGTGCTGATAGACCTGCTGGGACTGCTGATGGACATCGTGCTGAAACTGGTCAACCGTACCCTGCAAATGGCTAAGCTAGGCAAGCGCCATGTCGGTCTGCTGCTGGATGTGTGCCACCTGCTGTTTGAAATCAGGGGTATCTTGCTGCTCCTCATGGGAAGTATGATGCTGCTTCTCATTGGTATGTGGCACTGATTTCGGTGGTTGGTATCGAAGATTATAGTTCCCCGTTCGTAGTTCACCCTAAAAGGCCGAGCTATACTCGGTGTCAGGCAGCATGAAAAGATCAGTGACGGGTGTATTTTCAGTAATAGCCATCTGGCTGGCTGGGGAAGCCTCATGAACATTATAGGGGTTTATGCCCCGTAAATCCAAATATACTGATTCCCCCATGACCACTCTCATGCAACATCTTGTAGGTGCGCAGCCTGTCAATGTCTTGGAGGCGGTCATTCCATCCCAAAACAGACTCGGCCGTGCTCGTGGGCTGGATCTCAAGGTTATAGGTAATAAGGGTCACCATACCTCCCATAATTATATTTCCCTTATCAGTTCTTGAAAATTTAATGCATCGGTTGACCCACAAATCTACCCAGTCCTGATGGCCCTGTCTCACTGGTGTCATCACCCAGAGAATCATTGCAAAAAAAGCTATTACACTGAGTGAGTTTGCCTTGGCATAACACTCACATGGCTAGTAAGTGACGGGCAATACGCAAAGTCGGATGAACAATGAGGGAGGCCTTGTCAGTACTGCCTCTCTCTATCCCATTGATTGCCGACCAAAAGGTAATCTCATTGTAATTAGGGGCGTTGTCGAAATAACCATCACCTGTCCCAAGTTCCCATCCGAAGATCTCAGATAAATCCTTATAGCTCAACTCATATGGCTCATCATTTAGCCAAAATGGGATGTGTGTTCCATCCACGTGTACTTCCTTCTTGATTGTGGCCTAAAATTCAAGTGTGAATTTGGTGTAGGTCAAAACAATTTTGTGAAGAAAATTTTCCAAGCCCACATTTCTAAACAGTTATTGAACAGGTTGCCACAATCCTAGTTCATCCTCCAAAGTGGCTTGGTTGGCAAAGTTTGTTGAAAGGATTTTTCTGTTGGGAGCTACCGAATTTCTCCACCGTTGAGCATATTCACTCTAATGCTAGTCAACCCCATGTGATTAACCGCAAGAGGCCAGGATGAACTAGCAATCGTCCTACCCCTTTTTGGAGCCATAACATATCTAACAACTAGAACACGCCAAAAATTAACCACGATATACTCAGGCACAAAAATTTTGAGTGTGTCATAAATTGGCACAAAGTGTCACAAAAGTGTCACAAAATTGTAGCAAAGTGTCACAAAAAAGTGTCACAAACCTCAATCACCAAAATTATCATCCCCAATATGCTACTATCTCAACAACACTAAAAAAATACCTAAAAATTTAATATCATATCACACATGGTGCCATACAATCCCAAACTATAGCATTGGACAAAATGTCAAGAACACCCATTTACAAAATGCTTCAAAATCACTAAGAAATTGAGAAGTGTTACCGTGTAAGTTATGGAAAGAGTGAGTAGAAGACCAATGAACCCCAAATGTGTGCAAGAGAGATTTCATTTGACCAAAAATTCAAGAATCCCCAATTTCTAGGGTTCTTGAGTTTTAAAGTCAAATTTGGGGAAGATGGATAGGATTTGGGTGTTAGGGATGTGAAGGAATGGAAAGAGGATGGAGAGAGGGGAAGATTTGGTCGGAGGTTGTGGTTGTGGGTGGATTCCAGCGAGTTGTGGTGGTGGAAGAGATGTTGGTGGTGGAGGAATAAGGGAACACAGGAGAAAGGGAGGAGAAAATGGGAGAATAGGAGAGGAAGATGGGTTCTGGGCATGGATTTAAATGGGGTGGCTGTGGGTTGTGGCTGTGGGTTGTAGCTATGTCTTGCGACCCACAAGGAAGAAGAAAATGGCCCATGGAGTTTTATTTAAGGTTTCTTAAAAATTTTTACCTGGGCTGAGGCTGCGGGCTGCAGTAGTGTCCTGCGGCCCGCAGAATCAAATCTGCCTTCCCCCATGAATAATTTCTAAAATCCTCCATTTGGTCTCTAAAAATCTTCCCAAGCAATCTAATCCATCAAAATCACAAACAAGCAAATATAGCATAATATCGCTACAAAATCACAATATATATTTACATATATATAATCCATCAAAATCACCAACAAAGAAAACCTGGCATAATATCGCTCCAAAATCACAATATAAATAGATATATATATATATACATATATTAAAAATTTTGAAATGAAACAAAGCACTACAAATTATACTTAGATAAAAAAATA
The DNA here is from genome assembly GCA_032355605.1 of Rubia tinctorum. Lineage (NCBI taxonomy): Eukaryota > Viridiplantae > Streptophyta > Magnoliopsida > Gentianales > Rubiaceae > Rubia > Rubia tinctorum. Next base: position 1,204 of record JAULKM010165622.1, on the reverse strand, counting down.
GAATAACATTTTCATCGACGGAATGTCCCGAATGAACAAAACCAAGTTTATTTAACGTCGTCGACACAACCTATTCACAAAGCTCCCAAAAAATGAAGCTACATCAATGGAATTTCATTAAAAGCATCCGGATGATCAAAACCAAATTTATTTAACATCGTCGTCACGACGTTTTTACACCGAAACCACTACTCACTAACCGGGTCGTCGAGAAGTGTTTTCTCGACTAGTTCTGGTTGGAAACTCTCATAATACGGCTTCAAACGGTGGCCATTCACTTTGAAGACTTTGGAAGTCTCCCCGGTCATAATCTCCACCACCTCATGTGGGAAAACTTTCATCACCACAAAAGGGTCAGTCCACCTTGAACGCAATTTGCCTAGAAATAACCAAAGGCGTGATTGAAATAGAAGGAATTTTTTACCAACGTCAAAGTTCTTTCAATTGATTAAACTATCATGTTTGGCCCTGGTTTTTTCCTTGTAAATTGCGGCGTTCCCATAAGAGTCATTCCAAATCTCCTCTAATTGAAACTTTCAGTGCACACCGATCTCATCCAAATTCATATTGAAGCTTTTTATGGCATAATATGCTTTGTGTTCAAGCTCAACCAATAAGTGAAACGGCTTCCCGAAAACCAACCGATATGGAGACATTCCAATCAGGGTCTTATAGGCTGTTCTATATGCCCATAAAGTGTCATCTAACCGAATGCTCCAATCTTTCCTATTTGGAATAACCATTTTCTCAAGGATTGATTTGATCTCTCGATTGGAGACCTCGGCCTGGCCATTTCATTGTGGGTGATAGGCCATGGAGGTTCTATGGGTTACTCTATATTTCTTCATCAAAGCCTCGATTATGTGATTGCAAAAGTGGGTTCCTCAGTCACTAATCGCGGCTCGGGAAATTCTGAACCTGGAAAGGATGTTCTGATGAAGACCAGGGTACGGCTACCACCATAAATGAAGACATTCCACGTCTTGATCAAACATTCAAGGGTTTTATTCGTGATCCTCTAAGCAACATGATTGGTCCTATGACAAGGTCAAGAATGAAGTTTAGAGATGCTGCATTGAATAGTTTGATTGATCGCCTTCATGATGAAGAACTTAAGAAGAAGTCGACAAGTTCTTGGATTACTTATTCAAGGTTGTCGATTAATTGAAGACATTATGAAGAACACTATACTCTTTTTCCCATT